>JACDOX010000037.1:4228331-4277162 GCA_014549065.1 Cardinalis cardinalis | reverse complement strand
TGAGATGAGATGAGATGAGATGAGATGAGATGAGATGAGATGAGATGAGATGAGATGAGATGGAGGCAAAGCAGAAAAACCTAGTAGCCTACTTACACAAAGTTCAGTATTGTGTTGATTAAGAAAAAATTATCAGATTATTCATAGTTTCACTTTACCTGAGACCCAAGAGACCAGTTTTGTGTTATATCTCGCTTACTGTTCCTTTCCCTAAGTAATATTGAATAATCCTCCTCCTGCACAATTTAAATGAAGATGAACTGAAGAAATCTGCAGAAGATGCAGACTGAGAAGTAGACTCAAACCATTCATCAAAACTAGAAAATATGATGTTTTTCTTGCTGTGTTGATACTTGGCAACTTGCCTCCTGCTGTGAGCTTTTTAACTGCTATAGCAAAACTATAATGCTTTTTTCCCAATATGATTTTGTTATAATACTGATTTTTTTGTGGAAAAAAAAATTAACTAAACTATAAGCAAACAAAAGAACTCAAACAGCAAAGCTCCCAAATAAACTAAACCAACCAAGGAAAAAAAAAAAAAGAAAAGCCCCAAAAAACCATACAGACAAAAAACCCCAGTAATTGATATCCCCAAACATTGTACTTTTCTGAAGTCAATGGCAATTTTGCCCTGGCCCTCACCAATGCTGCAAATCCACTCTGATTCTTCTGTAGACCAGGGAAGTGAGGCCTGGGCTCACACCAAAGCAGTTGCATGGCTGTGACACTACAACATTGCTATGGCCCTGGGCGAGSGTGATGTCTGAGCAAGCACCACCTTGCAGCTGTTCAGGGAGTCACCATGGAAGTTGCACGGAGTTGCACTGTGGGAGCCGTGACAGTGCAGAGCACACACACATGCCAGCATAGAGGCACAGAATTACATTATATATAAAAGCTGCCCAATCCTTTTGAGGCCCCTGGGGTGAATATGACACCAAATCTGGGCCAAATCCAGAGCTCACCTGCTGCTGATGCCAGCACTGGATATTTCTTGCAGCAAACACCTCAGCAGGCCCTGACTAGAGTGGCCCTTTGTTTTTATGAGCAGAGATAGCCCTATTGCTTCATGCAGCATAAATRTCACTTTTACATTCACAGCCTAACTTTGCATGGCACAAATGAAGGGGCAATGACACCTTATGTGAGTCTAGTGCAGCGCACTTCACATTCAGTGTTGCAAAACAGCCTGGCTGGGCTGTGACCTTTTGCTTTTGTCAACCTCCTGACTCAAGGAGAAATGGAAACAAGCTCACAGATTACTTAGTAATGAATAATACTCCAGATGTTTTTAACCCCGTCTTCTGTTGGACATCAAGAGAAGCAGTTGATGGGTGCAGCTATAATATATCTTTACTCTCAAAGAAAAAGAAAAAGCTGACTCTTGTTCAAAAAGGAAAAAACCCACAGTCACATGAGCAATTTTACTAAAAGAGGCTCATGAAATGTGCCTCCTTCAAATTAATCTTACTGGAATCCTAAAAATCAGAAGGGTGCCACAGGGTGTTCGGTTAGCAAGCCAGAAGCATTTGCTATGACCTTCAATTCCTGTCACCACAACTCAAGCCAAAAAACATTTCCAAGTAAGCAGATTTGTATTCTTAAGAGGTTTGTAAGATGGGTGAAATTGCTATGTGTAAATTTTTTCTATGGGAAAAAAAAAAAAAGGAAGAGAGAAAATATTGCAGCTGCAATTAACCCAGGGAAACTGAAGCAACAAAATGGAGTGAGAGCTGTAGGAGTCAGGAGTTCTGTCAGAGGCTGAATGTGCTGCTGAAAAACCCCCAGTGGAGATGCCCACATTTCTCTGTAGAGAAGGAAAGAATGATGGTTAAGACTGGCAACCCACACTAGCTAAGTAGCTGATCATGTTTTAAATGGCTATTATTTATTCATTAAATAAACCAATTAAATGTCTCACCTCACTGAACAGCTACAAGAAACATCAGCCAACACAGGCAGGCTATCCAAGGAGGAGAAAACAACAAAGAAATACCTCTGTTTTCTTCCAGATGCTTGGGAAATTTGGTAGCTTTTATCAGCATTCCAAGCAAACTCAAAAGTCAGATACTCACATCAAAAATGTTCCATCAACAGTTCCTTTGTTTTTCTCTTCCTGAAAGTCTGGGGCAGAGAGTGGCAGACACTGGAGGAGAATGCAAAAAAAAAAAAAAAGTAAGAATCTCCATCACAATTCTTAAATTGGAAAAAAAAATTTATATTGAAGGGAAAAAAACCCCACCCAGTTATAGTAGAAGTAAGGTGTATGAAAAATGTCAAACTTATTGGACCACCCAGCAAGTACCAAGCTCAATAGTTTCCTTCAAATGCTTCCTGGCTTGTTTCCTGGACAGACATGCCACAGACAGCAGGCTGAGATTCTCACAAGCCCTCTCCACCCTTCCTTCACGGTCAGCAGCTGATAACCAGCCAGAGCTGATCTGACTCACATTGCAGCAGAGGGTGACATTAAAGGGTAACATTAAAGAGCTGCTTCACCTAGCAGAGCACAGCTATTTGAGTATGCAGAGCTTTTTGTTACCTCTGCCTTGTAGCCGCAGGGAAGCATCTCTCACCCTGCAGTGCAGAGTTTCCAGCAGAAAGAACGTCTTTAGCACCAGGAGACAAGTATGCATTAATTCCATCGTCCCAGAAGCAGAATTTCAGAGGTAACGTTTCCTCAATCCTTTCTGCTGGGCTCTCAGCAGCTGCCAGGTGTACATCTCATGCCTGGCTTTGAGGCAGCTATGCTGACCCTCCACACCTGGGCCAATAGCATCCAAAGGCTGGATTTTTCCAGTGCACTAAGTCCTGGCTTGCTTTTGCTTTCTACTGAGTTCACCGCCATAATTTTTCTCTATCTGAGGAAAGCTGGACAAAATGATAGAAGCATCTTAACACCTTGTTTACAATCATCTCATTTAGAGATCATTACAAACATGTTGAATCTATCTATATTTGAGATATGTGTTTGTCTTCTCTTCCTCATGTTCTCTACTTTTCTATCAACCATTGACTACATTAAGTGTAAAAAGGAAAAAATATTTTCAAAACACTGATTTCTCTCCTCCCTCTTTCATTGATTTGAAACAGGTTTATGTATTTGATTCAGAGAACAGGGATCAATACCATGGCTGTCTATATTACACATATGTAATGGGGTATTATAGGTGGCATAGTACACTTTATACTATGTGCTGAATTACTGCACTGAGTTCAGATATATGATTCAAGTTGTAAAAGTCTATGTGCATTTAGGCAGCATATATAGAATGTGCATATGCATTATATGTATACTTGCTCATACCTATATGGTGCATATTTTTATTTAGAAATCCAGAGCGTCTGTTACACAGCATATATAATAGAGTATCTGGCCTTCAAACTGTGGCTTTCATGTGCCACAGTATTCATGTGCAAATTGCTCTGTGTCAAACTGTTAATGAGGCCATATGCATTTATCAGGTATCTCTGCCTGTGCATTTTCACTGCAGTAAMCTGAGATTACCTATGACTTCAAACTTCTGCAATATATGCAGTTTTCTTTCACGCCACCTATTTTCCCATGCCTCTCTGTCTACAGGATTTTGGTTAAAGAAGCTGAAGTATGAGCTGTATCAGTTCCAATGCTSACTGGCCAGTCCTTGCATGTGTCCTGACTGGCCAGCTGGCAGACCAAACCAAGAAGATAATTACTACTCTTACACTGTAGTTTTTTGTTGAGTCCTTGAACTGGGTTAAGCTCCATTAACAAGCCACTGACTCCACAAAGTTTCCAGAAGTTTGCAGTTTGTTTGAAACTTCTGTCCTTCTGTCGAATTTGTTGGAGTTAACCAATGGGCAGCAGGAGAAATGACAGACACATATAGAAACAAATAGAGAGAGGGACTGAATGTGTGTGACCCAGTTTCTTAGGAAACAATAAAGGGATTAATGCTCTTAGGCATTTCAAAGTTCTATGTCTAGTCTAAATTACTTGTCTTGGTCACTTCTACCCTCAATGAAGAAGACAGGCGTATCCAGCAGGCATTTGACCCAGTTAAGGATATGTAGAGGAACATTTCTTGGAAAAAAAAAATTGTGGCGCTCTATGGCATATGGGCAGCTATTGATTGGGGACGGCTGTCCGTTGGTCTGTCACAGCCATTAGCTGGAGCAGAAGCTGAGCTCCTTGGTGACCCCGGCAATCAGCCTGGGGAGCTGTACACTCCTGAAGAGGAACCAAGCCCGGGTCAATCTGTCACTGTGCAGTTACACCCAGACCTGTGTTTCTATAGACACATCCACTTCTTATAGTCCAACATTTATTCAGAAAGAAAACATCAACAGTGTTGGACAAAATTTTTCATCCCTGGCAAAATTAGCAGTGATCAAACTGTGCTGCTGGGTATGCAAAACACAAGAGGGCTTTCTGCATACAGAGAAAACTTTCAACAGGTCCAATGCAGGCTGGAGGTGTCAGGCTTACTGCACAGACCCAGATGAACCACCTAGGCACAGCTGCTCACCTGCCTATGGCAGGTCCACTGCACTTAGAGAGGCAGAGGGCAAATATGACTGGTCTGATGCAGCCTGGGCTCATCACGTTTTCTGTGTGTGCATCACACATTTCTCTACTGAGGGAATTCCAAGGGAAACCCTTATCATAATTGGAAGTGTTATTGGAAAATGTTAACAAGAATATTTTTCAACTGCTAGTTTTAAAATGTGCAAAGTCTCACTGGAATAAAGCAAAATGCAGAATGGCATAGGTGTGGAGCATGAAAGAATTACTGGGCTTGCAGATATATGACTAAGCACAGGCTTATGAGGAGAGTGCTGAAAGCTTCAGCAGGAAAGGTTGAAATTTACAGACACACTCAGATCACATGAGAATTACCATTTTCACTTCCAAAATCATGACCAGTGACACCCAGCATCTATGAATGGAAAGAGACAGTCTGAAAACAATAGTTCTGATTTAATATACTTTTACATCTCAAAATACTGCGTTTATGTTTCTTAAGCTGGAGTCGTGCTAAATTTGGAAGTGTTCTAGAGCACTTTTGAAAGTGATATAAAATATCTATATCCTCAATAGAGAGAAATGCAATCTTTTGATTGGGAATCAAACCAGCTGTAATCCCTACAGATGAAATTAGCCCAGCTGTAGGGGAGGAAGACCTCCCTCTCAACTGAAGAAGAGACAAAGAATTTCCTTCAGACTGCAGTTCTTGCTTTCAGGTGGCATCTAAACTCTTTGTAGACTGATGACTATTTCTACCCCTTGGGGTTATATCAGGCCACAAATTCCTAGAGTTATTCTTTGCCACAGGTAAAAAGTATAAGGATGTCCTCTGTCTTAATCAGCGGTAGACCCTCCACAAAAGCCCAATGCACTCCTTCAATTCCCTCAAACCCTCACCTTGTGGTGATGCCTGCAGAGGACTGCAAAGGCCTGTAGTTGTTGTATTGACCACAGCTATCTTGTTGTCCCCTTATAACCTTCCCAGATGTATATTGTATTTATCTGTGGCCACTGCTTGCAGACTGTGAGGTCCCTATAACAGGAAAAACCTTTACTGTTCTGCAGTTAGCGTGATGGTTTTGTTGTGCTATAATCCTTGACTGTGGCTACAAGAAAATGCCTCAAAATGCAGATCTAGCTCTAGCCAGAAGCCAAATTTGCCTAGGGACTCTCAGGAAAGATAAACAATCTGTAGCCAAGCCTACTTACCCAGGACAAGGCCTTACAAGCAGGTTATCAGCTCCTGCAGGAAGAGGGGCAGCAGCATGTGTGGTGGCAGCCTCTCCTGGCAGTCGTGTCCTCTGCTTCTATCGACTGTGGTCTCCCCATGTACCAGAAGCAGCAAGCTCAGCTCTTGAGGAATCACTCCTGGTTCTTCACCACATTGGTCTTTTCTCCATACCTCACTTTATTTTCCCTGGCAGAAGTTTCCTCAGCCTTAGCCTTGGCAAAGAGAAACTCTGTTCTTGCTGTGCTGCCCAAGGAGCCTTGAGCTGGCACCATCTCCAMACATAGAAACATCTTGAATAAATAATCAATTTTGAAGCTTGCTCAGTTCCTGTCCAGTAACTGCACATTGAGCTTCAATGTATTTTAGTTCATTTTAGGTGGGAGATGAGTATTCAGCAAAGGTAGTAGCTAAATGCCAGACTTTCTCAATTCTCTCCAAAGCACACATGGAATAAGATTGCAGCCCTATATAATGCTCTATTTGTTAGAGGAAGAAAAATAGGAGGGTGTCTGTGCAACCGTGTCTAATATTTTGGTCAAGCTGTATTAATTATATACACTATTATTTTTCTATGCATGAATCAAAACAGAGGGTTTTTTCCTTGCTATCAATATAGGAAAATGCCTTATTTATGCAGGTGCAAAGTGCTCTCTCTGTGTGTGTACCCTGGGCTAGGTGAATGCAGACTCTTGCTTGGAAGGCATTTGAAAAATACCACTGATTTGTTTGGATTTTTTTGCCAGCAAGGATTGGTCATGGGGTCAACATATGGGACTGATTTAGGGCATTATTCAAATGAGCACCCTGTGCCACTGCTTTCTTGCTCTCTCCCAAACCAGCAGCAAACTATTTCAACAGTCAAAACAACAGTCACTTTGGTAGAATATACACTCTAATCCACAGTCTGTGAGTTACACCTTAATGATTTATCCAGACTAGCTGCTTCTCTGGTCCCTGAAATCTTCCCCATGTTGTTATTTAAAAAGTATGAAAGTACATATAGCATACAAAAATGTAAGCACACATTTGCCTGCTTGTGTTTGTATGTTTGTGCTGGTGGGGGGAAGTTCAACATTATGGATGACCTCATGTTGCAAAAATCATCTCTGCGTATATATTTTACTAATGCTCTGGAGTGTTCTGATCAGTGTTCTGGCAAGGTCAGTGCCTGGGATTAAAATGTTCTAAATTGTTAAAATGGATGTGATTTAAAAATGCCTCCTCCCTCCTCACAGTTTGTAAAATATTTCCCAAATGCTGGAGAAAAAGCAGAAGCAGGAATGTAAATTTTCCGTGATTAAATGACTCGTTGTTCACTACAGGCACAGCAGGTCCACCTCCTGAAAACCAAGCCCTTCAGCAGAAATGCTGTCTGGGAGGAGACCTCGCATTGCTTTTTGCTTACAGCAGAGGAATAAATGATTTGACAAATTGCAGGTCATTACAAAATCAATGGAAGAGTGTAGTTAATACTTAATTTAGGTACTTCCCACCAAAAAAAGCTGATAGTTAAGTAGTAACAACATCTTTCTTGGAAAGTGGAGATGAGTAGCAATGAGACAACCAAGGAAAAATTGAAATTGCTACTGTCCACCTGTAGGGTGAAACCTGGCCAAACTTCAGCAGAAAACTAGAGCAGCTGGACTTGTGTAGGGCCACAGCAGACTGATACCAAATATCTATTACTGACCTGGGGTTCCCTCATGTGCATGCAGACACACAAGCACATACAGAAACTGTGTGCACATTGTGAACAAAAACTTATTCACCGTATGCACATACTGAAAAGGTGAATAATGCAGAAAACTGTCACTGAATTGTCCCAATTTCAGAAAGTGAAGGTTAAAAGAGATGAACCCCACCAAAAATCACTTTATTTTTATCAATACCCTTCTCTGATCTATTGTACTGGTGTTTATCATTTATAAGCTGTGTTCTATGCTTCTACAGGCGATGTGTTTCTATATTTTTCTCTGTTCTTGACTAGAAGAAGCTTGTAAATGGTACCTTCCAGGAATATGTCTGCACAGAGGAGATGTAAGGTATGAAGACTACTAGAACTTACCAGGACCAGAATTTACCCTATCACCAAGAAAGACAGCAAACTGGGAGCCTCACTGTGTCAGTCTTTCCACCACAACCTAACATTGCAAAGAGGGTAATGGGAGTCCATATGTTAATTTTGTTTATCAGATGCTTGGTTTTGGGTACCACTACCAGCCTAGGCATTGGTACAGCCAGTGCTGCTGCTTCACAGAACAGCCTCAGTTTCCCCTTGGGCATATGGTGGCACTTGGCAGGSCAAGTAATCACCTGAGGATATGTCCAAGAGCTTCTGGCCATCATCTGCTTCCTAGAATGCCATTCTCATCTCCTTCAGGTGCTGTTCAGCTCCTCAGAACACAAAGTCGAGGATCTCTGAGAATTGCCTGTAGGGAATTGCCTGATCCAGTTCACAGGCCTCTTGTCAAGTCATATACTTAACAAGTAGAGGAAATGTTTCCACGACTTACAGATGCATAAAAAGAAATCTTCAAACCTTAGAGGAAAGTGAGAAGCTGCTTTTGTTCCCCAGCTTCCCCCACAGAAAAAGAACGATGTGCACACAAGAAAATCCAACACATTGCTTAGTTTGCACACTTTCACAATGGGACGGGGCAGCTATGGGCATGCACTCAGTTTATGTTTTCCCTCACGATGACTGAACACACAGAGAACAGGAAACTCAGCTTTAATTCATGTAAAAACATACAGCATACAAAATAAACCACTAAAGCCTCTCATTCCCTATATTGTCTAATTTGAGGCTCTCCAAAACATGCGTGTGAGTAGTCAATTTCTTAATAACTTTATTGGAGCCATGGGACAATGAAAAAGATTATTACTATCTACATTTTGTCATTTATATGCTACCTGCATCCCATACCTAAAAAGACACTGGAAATACTGTTATATAGCTTTTTCTCAATTAGCTCTTTGATCCTTAGTATTTTTTTCTTTCTTTTATCTTTCCTTTCATCAACTTTAACCAACAAATCTCTTCTACTCTTTCTTACTCTCTGTTTGAAGCTTTATCACTAGTAAATTATATTCAGATAGGTTTGCAGTGATACTGGACATGCCTGTGGAAGATAAGAAAGTGGAAAGGCATGGTGACRGCCCATGAAGGCATTGTCTGGAATCTTCCCTGCTGGTCCCTCAATGATATGGCAGCAAAGAAATCCTTACTTACAGAGAGATGTGTCCAAGACCTCTTGGATATCATCTGTTTCCAGTAATGCCCTGCCAGGTGATTTCTCATAGGAGGTTTCATTTTCTGCTTGCAGAGGTGCTTGAAGAGGGTGATTTTTCTCAAGTTTAAATAATGGTCCCAATGAAACTTCTCTTGGAAAACAGTATAATAATTCCATGGGAGAAGAAGTTGGTGGGTATCCTGAGCATGGATTTTTTTTTTCACAGTACTCAGGATTTGTGCATTAATAGATTGTTAAAGGTTAATTGCACTTCAGTACTTGTCTTTTCTTAACAGCAGTCTATATTTATACCATCATTAACTAGGATGTCAGGAGCTTAACAGAACAGCCTAAATTTCCAAACATTTCTTACAAAAGTAAGTTGTGCAGACCAAAGCTGTCCAATAACTGAGAGTTCCACAAAGATCAGAAAACAAACAAGGCATTCCCATTGAGCAGGGTTTTCAAACAGGTGGGAGGGCAAGGCCTGTTTATTTTGCTATTTTTGTACTGTAGGAACTGGGAGTACATCCCAGATCCAAAATTTGGAGCATCTCCACATGACCATGGATGTATCCATCCCCTCCTCCTGCCAAACTGCCAATCACTCTGCCACAAAGCCCCAAACTTTACAGCAGCCATTGAGTACTTCTCAGGGAATTAGAGGGTGGCAGTTGTGTGGGATGGGGGCCAAATCTCCTCTTACAGGAACACAGCTCTAATTATAAAGCTAGATATTTTGTCTTATTTATGCAGGTATTTCATTAAGAGCAATTAGTGCTTGTGGAGTAGWTTCGAAGTTAAATGTATAGGTGAGAGCCAAAATTAGGATCAGAATTTAATATACAGAAAAAGCAACTCTGTAACRTAGTATATTTATGGATGTCATTCTCTGAGACCACACTTGTTCCTGTACAACTCTGTTCAAATCAATAGAATTACACTGGGGATTAATTCACAATTTAACCACATTGAAAATAACTATAATGTCCTATGACTATAATATTTTCATTTTCCATGGGGAGAAATTTACCAATATGTAATATGGCCCTACATACCTGGTTGCACATTATCTCCAAAGTCTGCTAGACCCTGCAAAAATGGTAAAGCTGAAGAGACCATGCTGTTCAGGTTGGAAAAATGCCAGTTGCATCACTGACTGAACATCCAGTCTGCCTTTGAAATGGATGCACAAAAATTGTGTTCAAATAATGTGACATATGTTCATTACTAGATCTTAAAACTTCTTGGTTGTTTGAGGAAATATCTTTGTGTGAAGAAAAGGGGGCGCAGTCCTAAAGAGGACCATGACAGCTCCAGTTCATGGTGACTTAACTAGGAACTGGAAGTGCAGCACTGAAAGTTAAAGGATTTGTTATTGTCACTTCAGTCTGGCACGTGCTTGGAGAAGTTTCTTTAGAACCATTAGAATCAGAGACACACATAGAACTCTCACAGCTTCGTCCTAACAGAAGTCTTTAAGACTATATGATCTATTTGTTTTCTGAATTCATGGTCTAGAATGATCAGTAATTCTGTAAAGGATAAAAGTATAAAATACTAAGCTCCTGATGAAAGGGTAGACCTATATCCCTTTATTTTCATCAGTCTGAGCTTCCCAAGTATCTTAAATTAAAATATGACACAAAAATATTTTAAAGAACTGGAAATATTAATAGTCCCTCAAATGTTCTTAGGATATTGTAGTTTGTATTTTCACAACACCTCTTAAGAGTATTTTAGTTTGGTTTTCAACTACAACTAGAAGTTCATAGTTTTTTGATTTAAAATAAACCTTTGGAATCCAAAGCTTCTCATGTTTTTAATTCAGAAATTTTTTTCCATAGTCTGATATCCTACTCTCCTCCAATACTAACTTTAAAACATTCAGGGCATTGTTTTAAATTTTCAGTTTGTTTCAATTATTGGTACAAAGAAAAGAATTAGAAGTAAAGGAATCTCATTAATTTGTTTCTTCATTCAAAAGTAACTTTTTAATGAAAGTTA
Source organism: Cardinalis cardinalis (assembly GCA_014549065.1). NCBI lineage: Eukaryota > Metazoa > Chordata > Aves > Passeriformes > Cardinalidae > Cardinalis > Cardinalis cardinalis. The sequence continues at coordinate 4,266,181 of JACDOX010000037.1, read as the reverse complement.
CACTTTTAGAATCAGTTTTTCAATAAGTAGGTGGGACAATCCAGGGAATAATTGCTACTGATAATGAGGTACTATGTTGAAACTGGTGATTTTATCCTCGGCTTCAAATAATTATGAATATTTTAATGCTTATTATGCAGTGCTAAAAATCTTGTCTCCTGAATTTTTGTACCAGCTCTTGCTGTCTGCTAAAACATCTTCTCTGCCTTTCTTATATACAGTTTATATGCTACATCTTTACCTCTCAGATTTGCTCTCCAGCCAGGTGCCACCACCAGTTTAAGAAAGGTTTTCCTCTGTGGTACAAGTAGCTCTTGGAGCATGTAGATCGAAATGTCATCACATTGCAGCATTTTAGTATGGGGTGATGATATTCTGTTTTGACACAGTGTCATCACGCTGCATCCCAGTAGGAAGATGTTTTGACACAAAGTGCTAACAAAACATCAAAATGTTAAAAATTGCTCTTTAATATTCATGTGTTCTGTGATGCCTGGAGCATACTAACTGATAATAGCAAGCCAGAGGACCAGTAAAGATTGCTGTTAATATATTTCTTGAATTTTTACACAAACAAGTTCCTATTAAAAATTGCTGCCTGGGTGAAGGTGAACACATGTCCTCCAGAAGGACTATCAAAGAGGATGTTACAAACTTAGCATCTTAATTTACAGGAAAAAAAAAACCTAAACCATGAACTCACCCAAAACCTTCTTTCTTGCTTTTTTTATTTTGTTTTCACAATTCACAAAGAAAAATTAACTTATAGTCAGAAATAGCAGCATGGAAGAAGTACAACCCTAATCTGAGAGACTGGAGGTAGAAACTATTACAGCTGCCTACATATAAAAGAAGTGGCCTGTCTAAGAAAAGGACTGAGTTTTCTAAGAAACATCTCAGGCTTTTGGGGTGTGAGGTACAGTGAGGGGAGGAAAGATTTCAAGCTGAGAAGAGTCCTAGAGAAGGAGCCAGCCTGCTCAGGGTCCCAGTTTTCTGGTCTGAAACTCACAGTTCAGCATCCTGGATGGGAAAATAGCCAAGCAAGCAGGAAAACTGCAAGAAGTTTGCATGACAGAGCTGAAAGCAGCAACATTTATCAATTGGTTCACCTAAAGCTGAAGCCCTCACATAAGTTTCTCAATATGCTTCATAGAAGGGATGCAGGCAGTGTTTTTACTGAACCCAGACCTGAGTTTGTCCTGAATTACAGCCCTGTGCTGCAGGGCTGCAGCAGCAGCTGGGACAGAGAAGCTGCAGATCGAGGCTTTTCACCACTCAGGCTGAGATGAGCAGCAGCATGACACTGGGTCAAAGGCAGGATTTGTACAGTCAGATGTTCTCCCCACTGCCCAGTCTGCTCCTACACAGCACTGGCACAGACAGCTGCACAAGAGCCACGTTATTCATCATGTTGGATTATTTTATTTTCATCAATCAGCTAAATTGTCTTAATTTTTTTAGCCACAGCAAATTATTTATTTTAATAATAATAAACCAGTAAAATAATTACATTACTTTATAATGGTTACTTTATAATGGTTAGTGGACAGCATCACATTTTCCTGACATTTTTGAGGTATAAAACCCTGGAACTATTGACAGTTTTGACAGAGATCAATAGTTGTTTTTCAGTCTTCAGAGCTTCACTTCTCTTAATGACTTTATATTTGATATTACAGAGTTTACCAGAAAGGTGACATATTGAAAAATGACTCTGGAGAAATTTTTTAATGCAGAGGAATGCCTAAATTCTACAGATTAGCATAAACATGAAATTATCCCTTGTCATCTGCAAATATGCAGTGTGTGCAAATCCATTCTGCTTTGTGAATAGTTACTGATTTCTTTGGACCTATCAAAAGATTAAAAGTTATTTACTTAAAAAAATGTGTGTGTAGAACCAGATTCTTAATAAAACCTGTGTCTGGACATGCTACTCTTTCATCATGAATTTTCACTAGCTGTAATAGTACAGACTTGCTATCATTATAGTATTGAATTACTTGCACTAGTGTCCATGAAACTTAAATTTCATTCCTTTCTTTAAGAGGTGACAGCCAAGAAGAGACTCACATATTCTCACAGTCTGAAACAAATATTTTAGTTTAATAATTTAACAATATTTTATTCTAAAGGATTATTGTTAATGTAGAGATTTGGTCCTGAGCCCAGTTCTCCAAGGATTAGTCTCTCCAAAACTTCTGGCACATGTTTAAATTACGTTTGAACATAATTAATGATTGTCATGAGGAATGGCCATAACCAGCAGTCTGTGCAGAACGTGTCCTTCACTGTTATAGGTTGAATCCTTTAATAGCTCAGCACCTTCATTTCTTATTGACTTCTCCTGGAGCCAAGGTGCTCAGAATAAAAATTGACTGGATGATGACAATTTCACTTTATGCAGCTTTCAAGGTTTAACAGTTGTTTTGGTTTCACATTGAATTGTCTGTTGTCATACTGAAACCTGAACTGCTCAGTGAGGATACCAAGTGGCATTTCTTATTTTATTTCTACATTACCTCAAATCTTGTAAAAACTGTGAAATTACCTTCCCCAAATGAGTGGAGTAGAGCACAGCTTCTCTTTTTCCTTTTTTTTTTTCTTTTACCCTTGTAGGAAAACCCAAACAAAAACCCCTCACAGTTCAAAACTCTAAAGGAGAAAAATTAACCTGATGGCTTTTGTCCAATAAATAAGTGGGAACTCCAGCACTTTCTTGACTCTGGACCCCTGGGTATTGCACAGCCTTCAGAGGCCCTTGGGAAATGCTCTCTTACACCTGCATGGCCAAGGAGCATGACTGGTGTGTGTGCAGATGCCCTGGCTTTCAACTCGGGGCAGGGTGCGCAGGAGCAGGCACGTGGAAGCTCCAGTTTGCTCCGCTGTGATAGCATCCATGCACTCCTCAAACAATTTCGAGCTGTTTCTAGACAAAATCTGCAGTTAGCAGGTGATTGGGATTTTATAAAAATGTATATAAATGGTAAACACATGCTTTAGGGCTGGGCTCCATAGCAGATGGAAATTATTATAGCACGCCATTRATTTACAGAGATGGATAGGAGAGTTGTCGTCTCTCTCTCTTTCTCCACTCCTTCATGCTTTCTCACACAGCCAAACATCCAGCTCTGCCTCAGAGTTATCTGCATATGCCCAGCAAGGCTGGCGTGCCTACCACACATGTGCTGGCCATCTGTACAGAGCCTATGCAGGAGCTTCGGCGAGCTGCTCTGGGATTTCCTGGACAAAGGAATAGGCGCTGTATCTACTTGCACTTGCACCATGTTGAGAGTGTGTGACCACACATTTGGCCGGTGTGCTGGGGGCTGAGTCCAGCCCCAGAGCACAGCTGACTTCAGCTGTGGGTCTGCCAATACACTGTGGGGTCTTCTCCTTTCAGTTCTAGTCCTTCTGTCAGTGCTGGCATTGATCTCCATTTGACTCACCTTTCAGAGCTCAGACAGAGTGGGGAAGCGATTGCCCTCTGCAACTGCAACCAGGTGAAAGGTCTCTGAGCAAATCCTCTCACTTACTCAATTATCCCCTCACTGAAGTGATTTGTGCTGCCGTGGGCGGGGAGACCTGAACTCCCAGAGCACCACACTCATTTATCAGGTGAAATGAGGCAAAGAAAGCGAGGTCAGTGAGTGTCCATGCTGCTTACAAGCTGCAGAGCCCTCAAGCCTGTCATTGCCCAGATTACTTTAAAACTCATTCCCTTCCCAGCACACGATCCCCTTTATCAGCCTTTGCTCTCCACTTACTGGCAGGAGGAAGCTTGTTAGCCTTTGTCACCACATCCAAGAGAGAGATGGGCACCACTGATGAAAGCCACATCACAGAAAGTAGTACTCATGCTATTGAAACAGGCTTCCTTCATTCTGGTGCATCATCTGAGAAACTCCTCAGTCCCTTGACATATTTTGATGGAAATCAATATTGGTAAGAAGACAAATCAGGAACAGATGGAAAAAGATCACGAAAGATTGACATTTTAGGTCATCCTTGGACAAGAAATGGCAAAATAGACACATTACTAAGCAAGTTTCAGCAAACAATTTTAGCCTGGTTTCCTGTAGAAATCACTATGCTATCTGTTCTTCTCTCTTGTTCCTAATTCCCATCTCTACCAAGATTCAGGGAAAAATTGGGATGTTTAGGAGGAAGATTTCATTCATGGAAGTCCTGTGAAGACATCTGCTTACAGAGAAAAGATACTCTGTAAGTGTCCCAGCTAAATCTGACCGAGATCTGCAGGACAGGAAATTTCATTTCTTTTGACATCATACCAATGACTTCTCACTGTTACAATCAGTCTTAATAAACAAAGTGGGCCTAGCTCAGTTTCGACAGGCAGCATTTGTGTAGACTCTGAAATTTGATAACTGATGTTTAAAACTTCACCACAGAGCTGTGGCATAGCTTTCAAGGACTAAGAAATCCAGGACTTGTACAGACTGTGAGGATACTTCATCCAGCTCAGTACCCTCTTGTAATCAAAGACTTATGAGATACCAGTGAGGAGCAAATGGTGAGGAGAATATCTGTGCCTTCCTCCAATCTGAGAAGCCTAGATGTCTCTCCTAGAGATAATCCACTTGACAGATTATTGATATTTAGCTATTGAAAGGTAATTCTCAACAATCTATCCCATTATTTTTGTCTGGATTTGACACTTGAGTGAGTGATGCAGAGAGATTTCATCAGCTTTCAGGATCATGAAAAAGTAATTATAAACATAGAGACCAAGTTTGGCTACTCATCTTTTTCCTTTAGCGTAAGGAGACACCAGTAGATCTGCTTGTCCTGACAGCAAACAGATTTTTTTTTTTAATTTAAACACAAATGTTATTTTTTTGGCTCTTACCCATCCTTAAGAATAGGCAGGATACTCTGGCCATGATTTTTCTGCTGTTGTTAACATATGCTTCTACAGTGTGTGCAAGGTATGAGAAAAACCAAATATATATATCTATATATATGCTTTTGCAGAAAATCTTGGGCCAGTAGTGAACATGTTCTCCATCTGAGAAGATGAGTGGGATGCAATGGAATCCTATCATTACAATAAGAAAATAGGAAATATGTGTGCACATTAGCTGTTTCAGAAGTGATATACCAGCTGCTTTTTAAAAAAGTTGAAATGGACATTTATTTACCAGAAATTCTGGGATTTCATTTATATGATTGTGGTACTTTAACAGAATGCTTCATGTTTTGCTATCTTTCATTTTCTTGTCTCTGAACTAGAGTTTTAAGTGCTGGTCTGGCATAAAAGCAGTAACTGTACTTATGTGACCTCTTCCATAAGGAGCTGCCCAAGCAACASGAATTGCAAAGATAATCCCGAGGAACAGGTTCTGAATAGGCTCTTACAGCCACTTTCCCACTTCTCCTCAAAGAATAAAGAAAACTTTGCTAATTATCCTCCATTTCTCCAATTTCTTTTGTGCATGAGGCGTGCAAAAAAGTTTACACAGTTTAAATCTCAGGTGTTATTTCTGTAGCATTCCTGGGAAGAGATTTTGTCTCTGTGCCACTGGCTGCATTATTAGTTGGCAGAGCAGAGGTCTGAGCACTGYTGATGGTCCCCAGAGCCATGGTGAGTTTGGCTGCAGCTCTGGAGAGACATGTCTCCTCTGCACTTCAGACATCTGTCTGCTGTCTGGTGGGGAAAATGAAAARGCATAAGGCTTGAACTTCATACCTTCAATGCATCTGCTTGTCATAGGCAGTATCATATGGGAGAAAATTAAATRCAACCTGTAGGATGGTCCAGTTCAGGTAAGCACCCTATGTTGCTCTCAGAAACCATCTAAAAACTCATGTAAAATAATCCAGAACAAAAGCTTCAGCTTCCTTCTGAAACCATATATTTTGGTGATGATGGAAATATGCCAAAGGCTAAGTTTGCACAGAGAGCCACATTGAAACCAAAGCAAGTGTTCGAAGACCAAACATATAACTTCCTTTTCCTCACTGCATAGCTGGTGGAGTCTCTCCTCCTTTTGCACAAAAAAAATTTAGAGAAGTTTCCTTGCAGATGAAGTTTTTTTCTCATTTAATATAGATTGAATCTACTTTCCTCTTCATTAAGTAAAATTCTGAAGTCTGTTACTAAGGATAAAACAAAGCTCTGAACCAAAAGAAAAATGGTTATCAGCTGCATTTTCTGAACTGGCAGACTCTGAAAAAACCCTGTATTTTTATGCATGAGGCAAATAAGGGTGATGGTTTTCATAGAAATCTTAGAGTGCTAGAACACTCACCCTGTCGAGTGCTAAATACCTTTGATGAATATGAAATGCAATGTGGTATGCAGATGACAGAGCAGGCGCTTAGAAAGCCCAAAACAAAACAAAAAAAATTCTAACCCTTGGACAGTGAGATTAAGCAGATAGGATGATACTATACAGAGCTCCAAAGACACTCCATGTGCGGACATGCACTAAATCACAGCCTTTTATAAAGCCATGCAGGCTGCCAGTTCAGATCCTTCATCAGCTGCAGTGAACATGATGGACTGTCTGGTGTGTGGGTGCAGTGCCATGCCAACAGATGGGCAGGAACATAAACAGGCAAGAGACTGCACAGGAGCTTCAGGACAGGTCCACTCAGGTCACAGGTAAGACAAGAACGAATAAATTTTCATGTTGTTTCTATGGTTTCCATTTCTTGGCATCAGCTTGTGTGATTTGCACACCTCTCTGGGCTGGATTGTTGTGAAAGATCACTATAAAACATTTTTATGTACGCAGAAGGCAGGACCTTTAGAATCCAAACACTGTCAGAGCTTCAGGACAGAGGGCGGAATGATTGGTGAGAAAAAAGCACGCATGAAATTTCTTCTCATTTCATCAACACAAAACCCTTTGAGTAAGCAGAGGTCTGCATGCCTTCAGTTAGCTCAGTGTTGTCTGCACTAAGCAGGTGTGGAAGATGCTTCTTCCACAAAAAAGCCATCTTTTAGGCAAACCCTGCTGATGAATGGGGCCTTCTGTGTGGCCACAGTGCGACCAAGTGATTTTGTTTCAGTGGGTAGAGATTATTCTAGTGGCTTTGGCATCTCAAATTGAAAGCAAATTGCTTGAGGAGCAATCTGTTTATTTAATCATTTGCCACACGGTATGCATAGCTGTCAGACAACAAAAATCCGCCTTATTCTGTCAGCCAAAACTATTTTTGCAAATAATTCTTTTTTATCTTGCTTCATCCTTGCGGAATTAAGACCCCCTTGATACAGGATCTTTGTTTTTCTCATGGTTCYTCAGATGGAATACTCTGCAGCTTTGCAGATAAATTTGCCCTTGTCTATCATTTATATTATTTTAGTTTCAAGGCACCAGGTCAAACTCTGTCCTCACTTACTCTCATTTAACCACAGAGACTTCAGTGTGGCTGCAATCGAGGATGGAATCTGACCCGTTGTGTTTGTTTTCAATCGCAATATGCATGACTTAATGCTGCCTTCTCCTTTATTTTAATCTCCTAGGACAGCCTGAAGAATCAGATGTTGAATCTCAGGAGATTTCTCCCCAGTGAAATATTCTAAATATGTCAGGAAAAATGTTTTGCCAATTCCAGCTTGTTGGTTCACCCCAGCCAGCTGGCTGGGCAGTCTCAGCCATGACACCATGCAAACTAGGAGGTCAGAGCTGGRGCATGGGCAGGCAGGATGGTTGGACCATGTGCCAGAGCAGGTTGGAAGGATTCCATGTATTGTTATAGATGAGATGCTTGGTCTTATGAGGGAAGGGGAGGTTGCACGCCAGCTGTCACTCAGGACTTCATTTAACCAACTGAAGAAGAGATAAGTTGGAGTTAAGGCATAGACCCCTGTTTCCACCATCCTTGATGAGATTCTGCCCTGTCTTTTCTACCAAAGGTATCAGAATTGTGATGYACCTATGAAGATAATGGAGCTGGAGGCTCTGCCTTGCCGACCTCTAGATATACTGATACTTAATGAATGATTCCATGCAGACAAAACACATCCTCCACCAAATGGGCACTTCAGAAATTGCCTCTCATGAAGATCTACTTTTCATTGTCCTTGAAAATTAAAATTAGTATTGACTTTTTATGTGGCTTATCATTACAGTTATTACAGGACTGATCATTACAGGGCTTTTTCTTTCCTTTACAAAACTGATCCAGAYCCTGCAAATAACCTGGAGAGTTTCAATTTTTCTGACACACCGAGGGATTTCCCAAAAATGATGGATTTTCACTCTGTAGATTATTTGCACTACAATAGCAAAGGAAAGATGGCAATGGTGACCCATTAAGAACGTCCCCTTGACTGGGGACAGCTTGGATAGGCACACATTTGGAAAAAATACTAGGTTTATGTTTATGTGTCACTGTGTGGAAGAAAAGCATCATGCTACAGGTGCCATGGGAGGGCACTGAGGTGTCTGACAATTCAGAAGGAAAGTGTATGTCAAACAAGAGCAACAAAAAATTTTCTCCAAAAGTGCAAGTTCTTTTCTTAGAAACCATGAATTTGTGACCAGAAGCCCACTGTGTTAATGAGATTTTAATATTAGACAGTGTTTTAAGAAAGTAAGGCATGACTGTTCCACTAAGGGTTATATTTTCATAGTGCTTCAGGTGCTTAGATCTGTGTATTGCCCTTGCCTTGGAYCACAGCCCTACAGACCAAAATAATACTATTGGTGCCTGAGTACAAAATTAACAGGGAAAACAACCAAAGCAAAGGAGCAGACACAAAAAGCAATACACAAAGAGACAAGCGATACAAAGCAGAACCAAACTTAGACATCAGAGGTCAACCCACAAAATATTGTGAAGGGTAAACATGTTAAAAAGAAGTTTTCCAAGGAAAGTAGTGACAAAATGGTTTCTGAGAAAGCTGCAGGGCTCCCTCATATGGGCTCCTTATGCAATATGTACCCCTTGCTCTCCTACATTTGGCTTTGGCACACACGTGACACACAAGAAAGCAGTCATGAACCATTTTTTTGTTGTTATAAATTTTAATTTAACTCTCATTTCAATGAAGATTTGTTGTAGAAATTGAGAGGACTTATTATAACTTAGAGCAAAATAAAAAAGGCACAACTTTGTTTTGACCTCACTTTTCTGACTCTTACATCGCTGACTCTTACTTCATTTATCAACAGAAATATCCCAGAGAACTAAAATCTGCAAGTCCAATGCATGATCAGAACAACAGAAAAAGAGAGAGGAACACACCAAACAAASTATGCAGTCAGAAGTTAAACAAGTTTCTTATTGCAAACCTATACTATTTGCCATAATATTCTATGCACAGGAAAATAAACTTCAGTCAATATAATCGATATTCTGACTTTTCCTCCTAAAATGCARAGCCTGCCTTGTAGATTGTTAGTGGGAAGAAGTTTTAATAGCGCCTTTAATGGGCAATTGGAGTAAATTTCAGTCTTTGCATTTGCTTCCAAAAATTACAGCACACTAATAGTTTCAGGGACTCAAAAGCCACCTTCTCACCAGATAGCTGTTTCAGACTTTCAGCTGTCCTCAACTGGTCCCTGATGACTTCTGCTCAGGTTCATCACTGTCACTGTGAACACTGTCAAGGACCCAGATAGAAGCAATGTTCTGATTTCCCAAAAAGAAAACTAGTGAGCAAGCTGATTGTTTATGATAGGTCTCTTGCTAAATGTGATATTGTATTCAAAATTAGGCACCCTCCAGAAGGATGCTTATTTATGTAAGCAATTAAATTATATGTCTCTTCCTTAGGGTAAATGAGAGGCTTCTTCCAGCTCTTTCCTTTCATTTCTCCATGATTTTTTTATATGGATCTAGATATTTCCAGTTCCTCCTGGTCTAACTTAAGTTTGAGACTTTTATGAGTTGCCTCTATGACCGACCTCCCAAAGTCCATTGATTGTCAGAAAGGCTCTCAAAGGTGAATTCCCTCCAGGTGTCCAGGTCTTGGAGCATATCCCAAAGGCAGACCCTGCCCCTGGTCACTTCTTGCTGACTGGCCTTTATTCAGGGAAGTTTYAGTCCTTATGACTGAAACAAAACATCCTCAAGGAACTTATGAATAAGTCCATTTGCTTCCTGCTTCAAACACTTCTAAAACATTAACCTGAAGCATAAACGTTTCTGCCTTTCATTTCCTTGGGGATGACAGGAGAGAGAGACTGAGACTGATTGCAAAAGCTATAGTGCTTGTCTGAAGTTTTTAGCCTGACTCTGGTCAGGCCCCAGGTGACCAGCTAATGAAAATAATTCAAACTTTACCAAAACAAGAGCCATTTATAATGTGGAAATTCTAGACAGACAGCTCTGCAAAACCCAGGGAACAAACATGGAGATAAATCTTTGCAAGAAAAAACATCCCCACCTCACTACTCACAAGGTCAATTTAAAATAGCATTGTGGGGCACAACCCCCACAAGTGGCAGAAAATTGGTTAGTATTAGGTCTTTCTTAAATACATCCATACCTGTGCTCTTGTTCCTTTGGAGTCATGTGGTATGAGGAAACGTTTGGCTTTAGAAATATTAGGAAGAATTTTGATCCCATGCCTTTTGAGTAGATGGATTTTGGGATTATTCTTAAGAACAGTTTCTTTAACTGCAAATGAAAGAGCAAGAAATGACCCATTGAAAATAGGTACAAAAGCCCTGATTTCAAATAAACAGAACACAGCCATGAAACGAGACATAGAACAGTAAGAGGAACATGCACAAAAGAGGAAATCAGCTGGGGCTCTCCACTAACAAAACTGGAAGCCTTCAGATGTCAAAAACCTCCCAGAAACAGGAAAAGGAGGATGGATTGCATGCCGTGGTACATAGGCTGTGCAAGCTTGGAGCAAGCCAGCACCAATGAATCCCAGCTGCAGGTAACCAGTGACAGGGAGCCCCAGCACCATGGGCAAAGTGTGTGCTGGGTTTCCCAGGCTTGGTGGTCAGCTCCTGACCAGCCCTGCCCTGACTAAAGGGCTGTACATCCTGTGTGCCAGGAGGAGCTCCTTATTCTTAGCAGCCCAGGAGCCTGGGATTGGCAGGGACCTCCGGGCCAAGAAGCCTGCACCTATTAGGAAAACACACATTACCTCTTGCTGGCTCAGCACCACCCCAAGGGCATGCCCAAAGACCAAGCAAGGGGAAAAATTTGGAATCAGGCTCAAAACTGTTCTAAGACCATCCCCCACACCAAACAAAAAAGGGGCTTCTTTCCAATTAAGTCAACTTAAAAGCCTTATCTAATGTGTTATAATTCAGGCATTTAAACTGAATTAGAATAAAGTGATTTTAAATCAAGGTTTGTAAATAAAATGTCTTTAGCAGACACCCAAAAGAGCTAATAATTACTTATTTATATGAACTTCACAAAAAAATCTAAAACATTTTCATGTGCATATATACATTTTTATCTTGCCATTTGTTAATACTTTATTTCTTAATAGTTATCTTAGCATTCACCAAGAAGACTGCAGAGGCCTAGATTGTATTTCTGCTTTCTGTGGAAAACCAATGATTGGAAAATTGACCTTTTAGCAACTGCTGCTTTCTGAGGAATCTTAGATGTGTCTTTATAAAAAAGTTGTAAAAATTATTCAATTATTTATACCAAATCATAACCTAATATAGAGCTGARCTAAAGTTCTCTTTTACTATCTGCCTGTTATCTGGCTGAAAAACCTATGCACATGATACTATACTAATGCTATGGAAAGAAGCTTTTTAAAAGTATTTATTACTTCAAAAACAAGTGAAAGACAAGAACATTACATAAAACCTCAATATATCTTCATATTAAACCAATCCCTCTGGATATAGTTGTTTCCTTCAAGTTCTCACTGAAAGAAGAAAATTATTTCTGAAAATGATGGAGAATTTTCCATGTGGTTAAAATTTCTAAATCCTGATTGCTCCATTATGTTGTGTTGTGATGTACCAAATTAGCATGGAGCATTACTGCCTACACCATCACTTGGAAGCAGTTTTAAAAACRTGTATGCAATCACTGATGAAAGTCAGATCTATGTGATTTTTCTTTTTTCCCATGTGTCCAACATTATTTTGATGGGACTTATTTCAGTACATTATTGAAACTGTCAGGAATTAGCAAATTGAATGAAAATAGGAGTAAAACCCTTGAGAGATCTAATAGTGTAATTCTGCTCCTAGATTCTCTGTACAGCTGTCAAGAAGACATCACATCAGGAAAAACACTCAAAGGCTTTTGRTGTCTGTGCTCAAGGGAAGAAATGTGTTAAACTAAAAAAATGTTATACTGGCCAAAAGGGTTTGCAGGAAATTTTGTCAGTCTGTTACTTTTTCACTACAAGATGTCTCACCTCTAAATTCCAAGATAATGCATTATAGTTTGTTCTTAGTACCAATCATCTTGAGCCATATCATTACTGTGATTAAAATTCATATGAAATATAAAAAAACCTGAAAAAGTCTCCATGAAGATTTATCGTTGAATATGTACTAGTAGACCCYATATCAGAAAATTATGGGAGAATGACCAAAGTCACAGCCCTCACTACCAGTGCCTACTAAGAGACCTTCAAATTTCAGATGTAATCTCCCTTACCACAACTTTCTATCTCCCAAATGGGATCATGGCCAAGATCTTCCTGCAGGCAAAGACACTGGTGGTGCAGTGATGATGAATGGTTTACTTCCTTCCCTTTCCCTCCAGGAAGTGCACAGGTTAGAGATGCTGACATTCACCGGCTCAGGAGGTGTCCACAAGGGCTGTGGGATCTGTTGCCTTTCCAAGAGAAGCCCCTCTCCCAGGTGAGCTACATAGCTTCAGCAGACTCCCATAGCTAAATGRGGGGACACAGAGCCTCCCAAAAAAAAAAGTGTAGGTGATGTTCACAGTCTGGGTGGGGCAAGGTGAAGGGGAACACCTTTTCACTGCTAGTCTACAAGTATTTCAGTTTTAGCCCAAACATATCACCAGGGAAGCTTGGGAGAGGCAATCCCTACCTCGCTCATCCCTGACAATCACTCCAGATGCCTCCAGGGTATTCCTTTACAAGCTTATCAGGTCCTTTTGGCAAGTAGATTCTCAGATTTGCAGTGACAGGCTGAACTTTTCTGACTAAATCACTGTTATTTTCTCATCAACTGTGCTACAAAAGTAARTCAACAGAGGCTAGCCTGGGTCTTCCAGTAACTCAGCACTCTGATAACTATCTCAACAATTGTACTAATAATTAACACTCCCTTCAAGTGTATCCATGCCCTTGAGACTGACAGTCCTCGTATCTAAATTGCAAGATCATAAAATAGCAAGAAAAGGAAAAAAATTTGCCTATTCACTCTATTTACATATTTTTCCTAATAAATCCTCTTAGAAAGAAGAAAAAATTGCAGGGAAACTTTTATGAGCAAGCTAAAGAATAACAATTATTTTTTTAAATGACTTGTGAATAATTTCCAGAAAACTAGCCATGTCACAGACAAGTTGTTGAAAGAAGGAGGCCAGATAGACAGGAACTGCATAGAGAATTAGATTTGTCATGACTGAGTCACTCAGTTGTAACCCAAAGTGAAAATTAAGGTAMAGAAAGTTATATTCAAATAACTTTCAACTTTTGGCTTCATTTCAGGTGAGCAAGMATGCTGCAGTTGAGTCATGCTGCTGAATTTTTTCCCAGCTTGCACTGTAGGCTTTAAAAAATGAGAACCTTGGCATTTTGTATAGGTCAAGCTAAGTGGTATCATAGGTTAAGTTCTGGCATTCAATCTAAATGTTCTAATGTTTGTACTCTACAGCCAGATTTGAAACATTACTTAAATTGTCTACAGCCAAACAAAGAGTGATCACTGCACAAGCCCCCTCTGAGAGTTTTCTACTCTTCCTTCTCTGCTTTCCTGTGTCAGAGAAATGCCTTTTCAAAGCGTCTGGAAAACCATTAGGCACTCTCTGCACTTGGAAGGGATGCTGACTTTTTAAGAAGTTTGAGCTGAAATTTTTTATGTCGTGGAGCATTTTGATTAAAAATAAAAAATTATTGATACAAGAGTTCAAGTGGCATACGCCAAATGACTGGAAAATAGTCCTTGCTGTTCCTTGTAAAATCTATCTTCTAAAGCTTTTCTATAACTGTGGTAGCAAAGGCTCATCATTCTTACCAACTTTGTGTGACTCTGAGTTTCCATTAATCACCTCCTAGGAAAGCAACTGTTCTCAGTCCTGTGGACTGTTTGTCTCATCTTTTCCTGCTCAGTGTGCTAGGGTAGCCTTCATTGTATGTTTGCCACAGCTTAATCACTTAGCAGCTCTCCAATAATGATGTTGTTCAGACCCAGATCATCCAATGTCATCAACCAGGCATTTACATACAGTACTTTGGTTTTGGAACTTAGTGCAGGCTTTAATTGCAGAAGACTAAGGAAAATTCAGCAAGAGAAAGTTAAGAAGCAGAAAGTATAAYTTGAACCAAGTCAGATTTTGCAACTTACAGTAGATGCAGTGAGTGTGCTCAAAAACTTTCTTCTGGCTTTATAGATTTCAAAGAACATCCCCCTATTCTTATGAGGAGTAACTTTGGTAGCTGAAGGTTTTCCCTTCCAGCAGCTTGAGCTTTAGCAGGCAAAGAACTTCCCTAAGGGAGTTGRGCTACAACACCTGGTGTTAAGAGTTGCTTTTCGTATGGGATAGGGAATCTGCCCTAATCAGTGCTACCAGCAGATACATCCCACTGTAGAGTATTGGGTGGAATCCTGTTTGTGCCACTTGTACAAAACAATCTGGAGCCCTGATGGGGACAAGGGGCATACAGGCACATRCACTTTCTTGGTACCTCTGTACATCCCACTTCACCTCTCTGGATGTTTGGGTGACTGGTTTTGGCTGTTCACCAGCAGTTAGGGTCTGTATGGYCCCTGGCACTTTATAGCTACTACCAAAGAACATTTTTTCCCTCCATTGGAAACTCATTAAACGTATGACAGCTAAAGATTCTCTATTTCTAAATGAGCACTACCACATAGACACTTACTTTGTGTTGAGTTCTTCCATTTACTAAATTCACTTTTGTTTTCCAGACCATCCTTGGGTAGACAAGACATTAATACCATATTTAACATATTTTTGCTTCCTTTTTTAATCATTCTGGTACAGAAGCCTATAGGTATTTCATATTTGTAAAATATCTAATAAGTTAGAATGTTTGACTTTATTCACAACTGCACTGCATATGCCTTGACAATCTTTTGCCTCATCTACTCCAAACTCTGTTATTTTGAGCTTTTMATCTCATCATGCTTCTCCATGGTGTGTACAAAATGCTGCTAAACCAAATTTACTCCCAAACAAATCAAGCTTTTGTCACTTCTCTTTTTCAAACACCTCCTGCAGATTCTGCTAAATTCCTACATAACATGTGACCTTCTTATCAAAAACTTTTTCACATTGTCTGATTCCCTGACTGGCGCAATACCTGACTCATCCAYAGTTAAATATCCCTTTTGTTTTCTTTCCTGGCTTTACTATTTTTTTCCTATAAAAACCATGTCTTTTTGCTTTCTATTTTGCATCAAATGGCTGCATTTTCTTCATTTCAGCCCTTCTTTCCAAGGCATTTCTCGCAGTAAGCCTTTCACTACTGTCCAGAAAAAGCTTTCACTGTCTGATGGGCTTAAACTATATTCTTGATGTTTTACAGGCAAACAATACATTGTAACCACCAGTAAACTGTACTTACCAATACCGTGTGTAGAAACTAAACTTGAGAGAAGCCAGCCCAAACTACACCTGGGAAATTTATGATAAAAAAAAACCCCAAAAAGCAAACAAGCAAATATTTCAATTCAGCAATCTGAAATGAAAAGAGAGAGGGATCGTGTGTGCATGTCTTTCTGGCTCAAAGTCTGATTTTTCCCCATTTCTGTCAATGGAAGTTTCACCATTGGCCTCAATGTGCCCAAGGCCAACACTGTAAAGGGGCTCCAGCAAATAAAAACTGATTGCTTATGAGCAGCCTTGCTTAGGTTCTAAACCCAGTAAGTTTGGGTTRATTGATTTTGCTTGATTTTGACCAGCTTGGTTGTTTTCCTTTCAGTCTCATTTGTTAGGACCCRTAGAAATGAATTAGTTTCTGCTTTTTACAACAGAGGAGAGGGAGCTAATGTGCATCATTGTGAATGCTACTTCAGTGTGTCTCAGTGCAAAATCAGTTTCCAASGGAGTTTCAGCTATGAAGGAATCTTTAACCTCATCAGTAACTACCCTCTGGACAAAGACTGRTCAGGTCAAACTCATGGCTAAAAATATTTTTAAATGGGTCTTAATATTTCTATCTAGATTTTGTACATTGTTGACGATGGTTTCTTTAATATTTTTGTAAGAGTTTTTGTGATGTTGACAGTGGCTCTTGGTGTGTTTTTATATCTGCTTTGAGTGCATTTGATGGGAACTACCAAGCATATAGAGAACTCACTTAAATATAACCCACTCCTTGGGAAGAGGAAGATGTGGTCTACATTGAGATTAAGGAACTGCATGGCAGAGAAGTTTGTAAGACCAAGTTTTAACCCATTTATATTTTAGGGAAGTTTATGGCCCTGAAAGCTGACTATGGGGAAATTCCCACTTCTTCCATTAAAATGTTCCCATCTACTGCTTTACAATGGAAAGAATACCAGAAAGATTTTCTAGGGCAAAGAATTCAGTCATGTTATTTCTACTATCCCAACTAGAAATGCCTCCTTGCACTATTGCAACTAGAAATATTGCCACATTATTTGTTGCTGAGCTCCTTCCAACAGAAATACCACAAAAATGCTTTTYTCTTGGGGATATTTAGACTATGAAGTTCTTACAAATTGTATATATCAACATAGTTCAAATGAGTACCAAGTATTTTTCTTTTTTAACATTACCAGTGTTTTGAGGCCAAACTTCTCTTTTCATTTTGAGGAGACAACATCAAATTAGAGATCTGGCTGAAAAGAAATTATCACCAGAGTCCTTACTTGGCAAAAGATGAAGAAATTATAAATAATTAAGAAATGTACAAAACCTAATTTCTCCTTTAGAAGTAGATCAGAGGTCTATCTTTTCTGAAAAAGGAGATTGTCTGGTGTATKTAAGCAGGATGGACAGACAACTTGATATCTTTCTGGTTGATTTATTTGTATACATGTTATGTCACAGCCCACTCAGCTGGCTTAGGGGAAGGTTGCTTCATTCACTCTGAGTGGTACATGAAAGAAAAACGGAAAATTCTCAGGAGGTTCAATAACAAACTTTTACTTGCAAAATTTAAAACATCGAGGTAGGTTAAGGCACTTGGCAAATTTTAAAACAACATGAAGACAAAGTAAAGCACTTTAAAACTTTAACTTAGAACACTTAACCTTGGCCAACTTTCATTTATCCCAACACAACAAGGCTCTAACTAAGGCACTGACTTGAATTTTTTAGTCTGGTTTACAATATACTCAGAGAAGAAGAAGTTGGGAGAAGCAAGAGAGAAAGAGGAAGAAAGGATAAGAGTAGAAACATCTCACCACTCATGGATTCAATGACAAGACTTTGTTGTTGCAATTTAGACATGTGTTGGTTAAAGTATTGGTTAAAGTCTTGATCCACAAAAGGAAGCCGCAAAACACAAGGTTTAATGGGTTAATATAGGCTGAGGCTAGGTGGGAATGCTCAGGTACTTCCCCTGGGGGTGGAGATTTAMACTGTGATGTAACACTGTGGATCATGTGCAGTCCTCTGGTGGAGGGCCCCAGAAGTGAGTMTGGGGGCTCTTCAGGGATTTTTGATGGTTTATCGTCCCTTCTAAGACATGACAGGTGCTTCTCCCGTAAGCATAGTTGAGCCAAATGCACCCAATGAGAAGTGATGAACGCCTTTAGGCCTACATATGAATGTTGCAATATCTCTGCGGAGTGGTTGTGGGAGAAAGTTTTACAACTGAGCAAGTTATGTCCCATCAGAGGGGATGAATAGTGTGAATGTCCTGATCCCTTTTCTGGAGGGGAGTCTTACAACTGGGTGAGTTGTACCATGGAGAACATTGGCATGATGATGAAAAGTACCACACCACCTCAAAGGGTTTGCTTCATATTGGCTTCTTCTCTTAGGTGGCTCAAACCCCAGCTGTCAGCAAAATAAAGGTTGATCTGTCATCCTATGGTGCTCACACCCTCTGAATGGGCAACCTTGAACATCATCAACAAAGAACCTGCTGCTTTTGCAAATGGCTGACTGAGACATTAACTTTTCAGTCTCTCACAACACATAGTTACACAGGTCTTACAAATTCTGCTACTAGAGCAAGCACTGGTAGGGAAATCACTTTCATTTTCAATAGCTCCATTGAGGTTATCTTCTAATTCAGAAATATTTTCTTATGTCAATGAACAAATATGTGTTCCATGTCTTCTCTTCTGTTTAATGCATCGAAAGATCCAAAGACTGACTTGTAAGGTCAAAATAGGGAAGGGAAACCTCTGAAATTCTGCTGCTTTGATGACACAGCTGCTGGAAAGCAAGTGAATTAAAAGGGAGGTGTCCTTTCTACATTCATCACCACTTTCAAATGGTTCTCAAAAAAAGTCTTTGAAATCTCCAAAATCTGGAGGAGAGCTAGATAAGGTGAGAAAGCTTACAAAAAATATATGGAGATCCATGCTGCAAGAATTCAAGCCCACAGCAATTTCCTTGCTTAAATTGCCTATCATAATTTTGTCACATTGCATTGTATTGTCTGTACACATTTTAGAGGCTCACTGTGAGGTAAACCTTGCCAAAATTTGCTTGGAGGAGCATACTGATTGTGATGAAGCTGTATGCTGGATTCCCTCTACCTTGGAGAAGTTTAGGTTCAGTTGAGAAGCATCTACCTTATGCTGCTTAACATGAGGGATCAAACTGGACTACCAGTCCAAACTGGCTCCCCATATTCCCTGCACTGTGTTCGCACTTGAAGTCCACTGAATGTTATGGCTTGAAGTCGCCTCTAGGCAGCAAAGGTGATAATTGGCCTTGCTTTGACTTCTAGGAATGAAAGAACTTACCCATAAGAGATGAAGAAAAAAATTTATGTTTTATTAAATGTACTTCTGTATCCAACACTAAAAAACCTCATCATTAGCATCGTCTTTGGTTTCTTTTCATTTCCCTTCAGTTGCACACTCAAATACAGCAGTTCTGCAGCATCCCAGAGGAGCAGCMCAGGCAGGCTGAGACTCATGAAGGGACTCTCAGACCTGGTAACTGCACCACCAATCTCCAGAGAGTGATGCTTCAACAGACTACAAGCAAACAGGGATGTCTGAACACAAATAATGTCAGCGTTCAAAGACAGTTCCCAGGCTGAGTGCCAGAATGGGTTTTGGGATGGTACTGAGGAACAGAAACATCAGTCAGAGCCTCCCTTTCCTCTGACTCATACTGCTTTTATCATAGTATGGCTGCACTGAGCAGCCAGCCCACCATCACGGATCGAGGACATCAGAAATGGGCRCACAAAGTAACCAAAGAAGCAACATCTAGGTAGGTCCCTTTGCTCCAGCCTAAAATTTATTCTTCTTTTTCCGAAAAACTRCTTGGCAGTCCCTGGAGTTGTTGAGTAACTGGGCTAGAATTTTTGGTTTGTTTTCTTTATACAAAATGGGATTTTAATTGTGCAATAGCATTGTTCTGGGATGCAGACAGCTTTTGCAGTCTGTCTGCAGCTTTGTATTTTTAAAGTATCTGTGTTTTTAAAACAAAGGTCAGTGATCATGCTATCAGGTCATTACTGTATCTGTGTCACCGAGGGAGGAGAGAGAGCCTGCTGATGACTGGGCCACCAACTCCCCCACGCCTCCAGCAGCAGCTTGGGTGCAACCATCTGCAGGGCTACTGCAGAACTGCTGTGTCCTCCCAGCCTGCCCAGCCATGCTGCAGATCAAGGTTGTCTTTCCCAGGTGTTCCCCGTCCAGACAGGCCACAGACGTGATTTAGTACTGCTGGTAATCAGCACCTTGAGGTAAATTAAAAGCAAGACTGTAAATCCTGACATGCTCTTTCATCCATGACTTTTTGGTTCTTAACATCAAAATAGACTSACATTCCTTAGTCACACAGCAGGGCTGGGTCTTGTTTTACTGATAAATTGAAGACTGCAGCCACAGTGCTCCTGTTGTAATGCTATAGCGTGTGAGAAGAGGGTGAGTGACGTGGTGAATAGAGTACTGGCTTTGTTCCTCTGGGATCCAGATTTGCAGCTGAATCTCAAGTCCTCTGTTAAATGAGTAGTCTCTGTTCCACTCCTGGGAGAACGGCAGTCTGCATTAGAAAACTGTGGTGTATTAATTCATCAGGCTCTGTAGCTGAAAGCTTGGAGCCAGATTCTCAGAGAAAGTTAATGTCTTCCTACTGGAGAGAGGATCACTTCTGTCCCTCCAAGTTCAGGTCAGAAGTTGAGTGACGGGCATCTTGCCGATGAAGAAGCCAAGGACCCTTCTGCCAGAGCTGGTCTCAACCACAAAATGTAGCAGTCATGTAATTCTCCAGCTAGGACCTGCTAACACACCTCTGAGGCAGGACTATTATTAGWCAAAAATTAAGTGAGTAAACTGTTAGTCCAAAAAAGCCTTAATACTGGCCCACAGTCTGATCTCACTGTTTAATTATGAGGTATTCCACCAATGTCAATAGAATTACTCAGCCCTTAAGWAGATTTGAATCTATCCCAATGTCATAGAGATGTCAGCATCTCAGCACTTCATTCTCAACAGTAAGCCAGATGTCACAAACTATGGTGTCTGATGATCAGTGGAGAGATGGTCTGTGCCATTTGCTCTTCTGGGAAAAGGCTGTAAGGGACACAGTTCAAGGGCTGTAGTAGGAATGGAGAGATTTGTGTTCATGCTGAAAGGCAGTGTTATGCAGAAATCTGGAAACAGGGTAGACAAGGCATAACAAGAATATTTTCCCCAAGGGCAGCAATGGTAATCTGACATAGGAACACAGCTTCCAAGTCCAGGTCAGTATCTCTGTGCTGCCCTATAGAGATATTCCTGTTATCTGGAGGCTCCATTAACAGGAGTTCTTTACACAGTGCTAGGCTGACTCATACAGACATACCCGAGAGACCCTGTTTCTGTGAGGGGAAGATAAAGTAGTACTTTCATTGAACCAGCTGTGAGTAAGTCTGTGCAGGTTGGTATGACCTGTATGGAGCCAAAACAGCCGTATGAAATTCTGTGGCGTGCCTCTCCTCTCCTTGCAACCAATGAGACATTAGTCCACCTTTCACTCAGCATCTCTGGCACCAYCGCATCCATTCTCATCTTTCCTTTGTCTCCTCTCACATCTCATTCTCTGATGACCAGCCTCAAAGCTTCACTGCAGCCCTCCAGGACTCACCACYCAGCAATACCAGCACCCCAGACACCTGAAATGCCAGTGCTCAAATAGTGCATGATTATTCTTCATTGTATACATTAGAGAGAACTTTCTCAACTAATAATGCTTTAGATTAAAACTTATCTGAGCTTTCAGCCACTTAAGAGTTYTTCAGCCAAGCTGAAGTGTGAACAATTGCTTTTGTCCTTCAGAACACTCATTCATTATTAATCTCTCAGGTACAAGTGCGATGACTGGAGTGTTACTTCAGGGAGACTGATAGCAGGGCTATGTCTTGGGGTAGGGGGTCAATCTCTAAGACCTATCTCTTTCAGATAAGCAATTAGACTAATGTTATGAAGCTTGTGCGGGAAAAAAAAAGGAATTTATTTCAGACCCTTAGGCACTTCAGTGGGTTAGCAGGAACCTGTAGGCTAACTTACTTGTTGGCTCCTACATGTACATGATCAGGTTTGTAAATGTTTGGTTCATTTTCCATAAAAGAAACCAAACCATGAACTACCTAATACTAAATACTCAGGAAAGAAGACAAACAGTTCTGGAAATAGGGTGATGTAGCAGATCAAATGTACATASTTATCAGTTGCTGCTGGGGAAGGTGCACACCTGCAGCATCCTGGAAATCATATCAGCAGTCTTGAACAAAAGAGCAGACAGTCCTGTGTTTAAGATAATAATTACAGGGAAAACTGGACAGGGAGCATGCTGTGGTCCTAATTGCATCTAAATACAAAGCCGAGTGTTTTAAAGGCAGTGTTTAAATCAAAGCACATTCCCCTTTCATTACTGGACCTTCAAGGCAGGGTGAATTCATAGCAAATTCTAAGGCTTTAAAGCCTTTTCCCATATATTAAATCATCAAAGACTTTTCTGYATGTATTTTGGACTGGCTTATGGCCAATCAGGGGAGACCTGACCAGTTTCACTATATCTGCTCAGTGTTCCCACAGCGAAAGAAAACACCTTGTGCAGGAACCAACCTACTTGCTGMCTGTTAAATTCACACTACTTGTGTTTGTCTAACAGTGGAGAATACAAACCCCCATTATCTCAGGACTGTGATTCATTTTAAGACTCAAAGCACCACTGACAGAGCCAGAGGAAAGCTCTGTCCCTGCCCTTAGCAGTCTAAGGACAAACTGCTAGAATAACCATCTCTCACCCCCMAAAAATTAATTCCATTATTAACTACCTCTCTTCCACAAAGAAAAAYACCTCAGAGCTCCAGCTTGAATCTCCTAGTATAAGAAAAGCAGGGTAACTCCATGAACTCCTCAATAGTCTCCTCCTGGAGATGAATCACAATGAATGTGATGCTTCACTCAGATGTCCCCAAGGCAGACCTTGCAGCTGATGTGGCACCTGACATCTTACCTCGAGCAGGGGGACTCAGACCATGCTCTATCAAATGTGAAAGGACAAAGCTCACAGTTCCCACAGGCAGGTGGGGAGGAGGACAAAGCCCTTATATTGTATACTGACTGCCCTTAATGTGCCATTTGTCTGGCACCACATGCCATCCAGAAAACCAGGTGAATGGAAAAGCTGCTTGACAGAAAAAAGCATAAACCCTATAAAGAAAAGGTAAAGCAGCTGCCTATGAGGCAAAAAACACAGAAGTTTAATAAGTGATACAAGTTTTGTATCAGTTGTAGTTTTCTATAAACTTCAAATGTATCCCATATGGTACTGACCAAAGTGGAAGTTTACACAATGTACTAGAGAGCTGAGTTGTGCATGGGAGAAAAGAATTTTTTACCACCTTTCACATCCATGGTATTTGTGGACCAATTTCCACTAGACCCTGATTCAGCTGCAATGAGTAAAGGAACAACAGAAAACTGGCAGGTATTGGGTACAGGAAATACTGCAATCTGTGTCTATAGGGCTCAAATTGCAGCAAGATGACATTGCAAGCACAGGTAAAACATCTGCTGCACATTGCCCTGCCCTCCTAATTTCTGAACCAAAATGAACCATTGAGGAATCAGAAGGTATTAAGCACAGCTGACTAGCAGTGGGCAGGATTTTTTCTTCATCTCTATGTCTAGCCAAAGCCACCTTTTAATAGTGAAAAGAAAAACATGTATCCTAAAAAATCAGTTCCAGGATGTTTGAGGTTATGGTGAGTTTGGTGAGYTTAGAAGGAATGGGAACTTTGTGATAGCTGAAAAATGAGAGAGGTAAATCTTTGAATTTAACCAATTCCTCTTTAAGGTAAGACAGAAGTAGAGATCTCAATGCTCTTCCTTTGCATCTGACAGACAAGCCTAAAACCTGCCCCAATCTCCTGAATTTCCTAGTCCCCAATCCAAGAGCCAGCTTCTCCTTATTCCTCATGATTAAAAGTTTTGTCCAGACTGTATGATTGTCCATAAGTTGAGTTCTGCAGTTCAAGCATTTCATAGAGGTAATTAAAGACTTAATAATAGACATATCCAGGAGGTACCAGAAGGAAACTTAACATTAGAGGCTTATCAATTAATTTTTTCCTTACCTTTTTGCCATTTCTGTGCTTATGATGCAATAGGACCCAGCTGTACTCAGTGGCAAAATTAACACACTACTTTTTGTCACTTGAATGCAGACAGTCTTTGTGCTCACAGCTGGAGAAAACAGACCATACCCAGCTGCTCAGTAAGGGAATAGCATGCATGGAAGACAAGGAAAAGAAAAAGGGAAAGTACCATGTGCCTGTTGGCCTCCCCCCCCCTCCCACCTCGCCTCTTGTGCATCCCCCAAGGTCAGGCACAATCTGTCCCTTTGTATCCAGGAAAGAAATAGGACACAAAGTGTTAGGAATTTCCTAAAACTGCCTTGAATCATGTGCTGTTTAAGTAACTGTCATTTTGCTGCCTGGTTCATTGACACTTGGGTCTTAAATGGTGCTTGTGGAGGAGTAATATTTTCAGCTCTGAAGGGGTAAAGAAAACAGTTTTAGAAAAGAAAGCCTTTGAACAGTGATATGCCAAGGAGGAATATGTTGATATGCTTATTTCACATAAAGCCTGCATTCTCCTTGCATGAAATCAACAAGAYGTTAAAATAAGTATTTCACCAAAGTGTGGCGTTCAGGCAAGGTCTATTTTCATAGAGGAAAAAAGTTAGAACAGATGGTTGAAGGAAAAATTAGTTTAGAGACATCAGAAACAGCTGAATAAACTTTCAGTAGTCTAAGAGAAAAAAGAGTCTCAATCTTCTGGTTTATTCTTATTTTCCTATTTACATTCTTTAAATGCACTGGAAATGGCATTCAACTTTTCTAGTACCTTGGCCTTTTTAATTTTTTTTTTTTTTTTTTGGTTTGGGTAGGATAATGTTTAAGGTCATAAGGAGGAACACTGTTAAAACAGCAGTAGATTTAGTGTTACTTTCCATGTATTAATTTTTAATTAGTAAACTTAGAGGCATATGAGGCTTCAGAGCTATTATTAGTCCACACCTCCTGAGCACACTATGACAGAGGTGGGGTTAAGAATCAGGTTCATGTGTTATAAAGAAAAAAAGTCAGTCATGGCTTTCCTTAGATARTTTCTGCTTTATAGGATGGTATATAAATACATGTCTGTCTGAGAGCTCATTGTCAGCCTCACCTGATATGTTCAGTGCCAGTGGAAGAAATCTTGTTCACTGATTTATTTTTTCATAGATTACACAGTGGTCAGTTCTTTTCTGGTGTAACACTACTTTTAGATCTAAATAGAGGAGAAGAAGAAAAACGCTGGAAACAGCATTTTACACATTAAAAATAATTTCTGCTTCCAGGCATGTGAAAGACATTAGATAAGCAACTTTTTTCAATTGCACCAGATCCAATCTGTATCATTACAAGAAGAATTAAAGAATGGTGAAATAAGACATAGTCTAAATATTTAATAGCAATTAGAACGACCTTATCTCGGATATTGTTATAAGTTCTTTTCTTCATGGGAGACATTTTAAAATCTCAATTTGCATGTGAATCCATWATAATTATATCTATATAATAAAATAGTAAATACTTTTCTGAGACACACAGGGAATTATCCAAGTCTGGGACAGGAAGATGAAGAACATGAATTTTTGATAAATAATATATATGTATTTGATTTGATTGAATGTGAGGCAGTGGTTTGGTAATCCTAAAATAATTGGAGATGATTAGAAAGGTCTGAGTCCCAGAGTTAGTGGGAGTGTTTTCAGCAACAGCAATGAAATAGAATTGTCATTATTATAATAAAAATATTATTATTTTCATTTTAAAATTCTCCTCATGGTAAAATATTTTTTTTACCTAACATATATGCAGAAACAAATCTTGTTTCTCTCATGTCAAATAGAAACATAATAATAAACAAAAATAATTTAGTCTGGAGGGGTTAAGATTTTTGGCATAGACAAGGAGTTTGAGTCTCGTTCTGACTCAGGAACATCAATGAGTTATAAACAAATAAATGTTTTTTTCATCCTTAGATTTGAAGTGAGAAAAAATTTTCCTGGTGGCAGAATGAAAACTAAAGTAAGTTGAATTTAATGACTGATGCCAGAGACATCATTTTCCTAATTTATTTTATGATAAGTTTTCTTCTCCACCAAAACAAATACACTCAATTTTATATTTCTTTAAATTAATATAAAAATGGTTTTATAGATAACTAAAACTCAAAGTAAACCAAATGAAAGTCAATAAGCAATAAAACCTAGATACAGTTTTATGTTATTTCAGCAGAATGTCAAATTATTTCCAACTGAAATTTGACAAAAATCTTTTGTTCGGGATTTKTAGAAAAGTTCTTTATATTTTATATCCTATCTATTTTTGATATTTTGTGAAAAAATGTGAATATTTTGAGTAACTTTATTTTTAGCCTACAGTGTAAGAATACTTTGTTTATTTCCCTTCATAGTTACAAAGCAAATGTCTTRTCTTGACTTCATTTTAAGTCTACTAATTTTTAGAGCAGTGTGGAACTTTTTTTCTGTATAATAATAAGTGGAGCCAAAACTGTGTTTATAACCTGTGTTTATTAAGAGAGATAAGTAATTCCATAATAAACTTGTTTTATTAATAATCTAATCTTGTTCCAGTGGCTGAATGAGAGTCATATCCTTCCAGGACAGCTTCCAGGACAGGACCCTCAAGGAAGATAATTTTAATTTACTGGTAGAGAAGCACACATGGAGAGTTGAAAGACCAGAGAGGAAGCCAGCTGGTTTATGAATATGATCTTAAATCCCCTTACAGAAAAATTTGAAAATATTATTTTTATTAGAAAGATCTAAACTTTTATGTTCGAGTTTAACAAATTCATTGATGTATGCACACGAAAAACGTAATTCAGCTTCTGCTGATTTTTTTTTTTTTACAATTTGGATTAAATTCTGATGAAGTCATAGCATCTATGATTCCCCATGTCATCCTTCATTTTACCATTATGTCATACTAGCACTTTGAACTGCCTGATCCAGGCCTATATCTCACATGAAATGTTCCAACCACTTGAGTATTGCTACTATAAGGTAGCAATAAAACAACTAGTAGGCTACATCTCTGTCTCTATCATATTGACATTCTATAAKAAATAATTCTTCAGATTCTTAATGRGTGTTTAAAGAAATTCCCATRTTTCAAATATTCAAACTGATCAAAGGAGGCATTATATGATACCCAGTTTTTCTTCTATTTGCCACAAGTAGACTTAATTGAATTTTTAATGATTTTGATGGGTTTTGAGCAAACTGCTTTGTGAAAAATGTCTCCCTTTTTGTCAGAAAAGTGCTTTCGGTATGTACAATTAAATTAAAACTGTTTTCTACCATCAGGATAAAAATTAGAACTTAATCATGAGCCACAACAGGGAGACAGCTTAGGTGAACATGGATTCACCTTCTATCTCCGTTAATACAACCTTTGAAGTTTTGGGGAGATCACACACATTTCTGTYGATGTTGTAGTAAATGTCTAGGATTTGGTTTAACAAAATTTTAAATGTGTCTGTTGTTGGACTCCATCGGTAGCTGCGCTTCCCTTCTGACTGGATACGTTCCTAGGTTGTGTGAAGAGTCCACCTCTGGCCTTGGTGAACCTCTGGAAGAGCTCATGGAAAATCAAGGCGCTGTAGCTCATGTCTCTGCCTTGTCCTCATTCCTGAAATTTGGGACCACCATCCAACAGCCAGTCTTTGGATCTCCACACTGTCTTTTTGCAGTCTCTTGCAGTTAACACAAATGATCGCCCAGAAGCCAAACAGATCCTTCCATGGGTGTGGTGCATAATATACTCRCCTTCAAGATTTTCACAGTTGCTAAAGACAATGTAGCTCTTAACAGGCAAAGTACAAGAGCAATTAAAAACCAATAAGTAAACTAACTGATTACAAATTCTCTGTAATTAATTCTTTCACTGAGGGACCATCTCTATACAATATCACAAYCAGGAAAGCGCCTGATACCCTGAGTTCCTACCCTGGGTCTGCTTATCTAGAGCAAATGGCTCTCCATAAATATCCCTCTTTTGTCATTAGTTTTCAATCAACCCCTGGAGGTGGTTAAGGTCTGGTCTCAGGTGTACCACTGGCAGGTAATTTCCTCTTCAATTAATTCTTTTACTTCAAAGAAACATATTATCTTTTCAAGAAAATAAATTTTGAGGGAAAAGCATGCAAAACCGCAAATCAGCAAATCTTGCTAATTTCTTATTCTGTGACACTAATGTAGGGAATCCTACCATAGATACGGATAAAATTGAGTAGCAAAGACAAAAATGATAAAAAAGAGTTGCTGTCTCACATTCACATCTGTAGCAAGTTCATAATTTCCAACTGGATTCATATCATAAACAGATTCTTCATGTCAGCACCAGATTTTGCAAAAGTATTGATGCAATGGGGTTCATGGGAAATTGCTGAGCAGATGGGACTGATTCTTCTATAAATTTTAATGCTGACCATGTAAGTAAACTTCATTTCTGAAACGAAGTCAGCTATGTTTTGATACTGTGCTCTGAGATTCTGCTACAAAAATTAAGTGATCAAAAGCAGGAACAGAATTGCCAACACTTGTGATTTTATTAGGAGAGAGATCACTTTTCTTAAAACCTAAGCTCCTGAAGTCATATTATTACAGGAAACTGTCATGTTTCATTCTTTCAGAAGAAATAGTTTTTACCTTTTGCGGTTGTGAAGAAAAGTGAAAATATAAATCCAATAGACAGGGCCACCAGATGACAAAGTCACCAGTATTTTAAGGAATGTGATGGTTTATAAAGGCCTGAAGTTGAGAACACTGAAATAATGCTATTCAAACAAAGAAGGCAGTGAATAATGATGTGAAAGTACAATCCAAAGTGTCAGAGTGCTTCCTCTATCCTACTAAAGAGAAGAAATAGCATGCATAGTGAAACTCCACAGCTTCAAAGCCCATGCACATTTTTATCCTGGAGAAGTTGTTTAAAAATATATATCTTTATTCTTGGAGAATGAAGCACGTACTATGTCATATGAGAACTCCTAATACACTAATGGAAAGATAAAGCAATGGTTTAGGTCTACATGCTGGAACTGTACTTTTCCTGTTTCTCCAGATAAAATACAAGAGAGATATGTCAAATAATACGAAGCCAAGTTATTGCAGAATGTGCAGAAACTACTTCCTGTGAAGAAACAAGGTTTAATTAGCTAAAAAGGAAGTGTACAGAGGGATGATAACTGAGAGTTGGTCACCCTCTCTCTGATGAGATTATCCTCTGTACCTCTGAACTTTATTACCCAAACAAGTCCATGGCGTGATTTGGTGCCTCCAATAATCTTGTGCTAATTTTTACTCATGCAGTCTGTCAAGAGGCCCTGAGTTGTTTTCAGAACAGTTCTATATATATAAAGAACAATTGATTGCATTAACTATGGGTGCAAGAACATTTTTTTAGGCATCAAAAAAGACACTTTTTTGTCATGATACAAAGTTTGTTGAAATCAACAAATAACTTCCAGTATTTGAATGAAAATCTTTGGCCAGTCTTTCTTAGTATATTTTTGTACCTTAATTTTAAAATTGATTCACCTGATCATCTTGGGAAGTACAATCCCAGGTCTCCTAAAACAGCTGAGAGTGTGAAAACAGGATCAGATTGAGCTGACCTCTGAAGAACTAACATCAAAGGCCAGCCATGTTTCTCCTTCAAACACACAGACTGCCAGAATAGAGACAGAGCGGAGGACAGGCAAGGCAACAGGTGACCAGTTTGGGTCCAATGCTAGAATCCTTCTTTGCTTACTCCTGGACTCATCTGCTTTCTGGCTGTGAGCTGACCTTGCTCTCAGCCTGAGGAAGGCCAAGGCTGGACTGGGCTTTGAGTAGCCTGATCTAATGGAAAGTGTCCTTGACCATGGCAGGTGGGTTGGAACAGAGTGATCTTTGAAGGTCCCCTTAAACCCAAACCACTCTGCGATTCTTTGATAAAAGATCATCAACACAGCTTTCTGCAGGAGTTCAGACATTGATTTATAACTACTCATGTGCCAAAAGACTGACTCCACTCCCTGTTACAAGGAATGAGACTGGTTGTGTCCCCCCCACTGCTTGGTGAGCCGGTTTCCATGCAAAATGGGATGATACTGTCAAAGTCTCAGGGTGTTCCACAACCATGCAGTGCTGCCTAATGCAAATAGAGAGCAATCCTGCCTGAAGCAAAGCATGAAAACCCATTGGAAAATCTCACTCTATAAAAAAGTTCAAGAAGCCAAGAATTAACACTTTTCACTGCCATAATCTATGGCAGGTATTTTGTTTGGGGTCCCAATACAGTGACACTGCATTTTTTGGGGAATCTATTTAGTGTGAATATGTGCCAATATTAGTTAAGGTATTCTGGGGGATTTAGAGCTCTGTGAAGGAAAGCATATAAAAACATTTGTAAGACGGTGTGGACAAAAGTAAAGAACAAAATGAGATAGTAAAGGAATTACAGAAAGATATGGGATGAGATGTAGGAGTCATTTAGAAATTTGGATCAAAAGCAGCTGTCACTCTTATTTGTCCTTTAGCAAGAGTTTAATAACATCCCTGGCTGAGGGACCCCACTGTGCTAAAAGTGTTGCAGAAACTCACTGTAATTTTTACAGGCATGCTCTGCCCTGGACCGTTTCTAATCTCAGTTGGTGAGCAAGGGCACAAAGGCACAGAGAAAGGAAGCAGCTTGCTCAAAGTAGGTTAGTGGCAGAAATAAAGATAAGATCCAGATCTCCTGCAGCCAACTGGATGCATCCCATGGAGAAAAGTGTAATCTGCCTCCCAAGCCCACAGGGAAGCTTCCAGGCAGAAAAACTGTTCAAATCAAAAAGCAAGGAAAAGGAGAAAGTGTGGGCTTGAGGATCCTAATTGGCAATCTTAGGAACACGACGACTATCTGAGACTTTCTCCCAGTGGAAAGCTCCAAGGAAATAAGCAAGTACAGATAATTTAATCAAAAACCAAGACTCAGTAGCTACTGCACTCAGAGCCTCTGCTAACACCGCATCCCGTTTTCTCTTCAGAAGGAGAAATAGCAAGGCAAAGGCAGCCCAGACTTCTCACAAGTGTATTATACAGGCAGGACAAGAAAAGGATAAGTCTATTATTCTATTCTATAAGTATATTATTCTATTATTCATTAGTGGTTTGGGGCAAATTCTGCACTAGAACATTTCTTTTTAGCTAAAATGTACAAATTCATTTAAGTCTGGATTTCTTGACATTTTATTTCAGTTTCTGTTCCAAGCTGTTTCTGATCATCATCTTTTAGCTATTTAGAGATTTAGGAGACTGCAAAATGGCTTCTGTCTACTGAAATTTCAACATGGCTGTAAAAAACCATTATTTTTAAAAAGTGGCTATTATCTACCCAATATGTAGTACAAATGAGCAAATCTCCCTTCTGTTGCACACTGCCATTAACAGGAACAAGATAATTTGCTTTAACCTCCACAAAGAAATTGTTAGCAATAATGTAAGCAAGGAATGAAATAAAACCTTCCAAAGGAAAGCATGATTGTCAGTGTACCTGAGGTTTTGTTAATGTCAAGAGTTTCAAGGCCAAGGAGCAGACTTTAAAAAGGAAATTCTAAGACAGAGGGGAAACATTATTCAACTTAATATTAGTACTTATTCTTTTAATGCAATGACCCATTAATTGTACAAGGAGAACATTACTTTTTTCCTCCAGAAATGTGATGGTATTCTGCTTAAAAAAGATGTAGTATCTCTGCCAGTGAAGCATGTTAGGATTCCTGCATCAGCCCTAAAAGAAGGCAAGATGAAGCACAGGGACACTAGATATTGGGCTCTTCTACTTGTATCTCTGATGTGAGCTAAAGGAAACAATCATCTTCATCTTTAGAAGTCAGATTCTGAATAAAAATGCTCATAATGTAGACATCATATTTTTAAAGGAATTGCTTCTTACAATTTGATCTTCCTATTGCACACGATGTATTAGTGTCAGAGGGGGTCACAACACAGACACAGACCTTTTGCTTCCTGTGCTGGTCACTCAGGTAGTACATTCTGCCTGCTGGCAAGCACTGCTTGGTTTCTCCCAGACTAATCCCATTTCTTATTCTCTTTACACACAGATATTAATCACATGCATTTTTCAATATCAGCTCAGAGGGAAACTTTCTTTTACTTCACATTTAAATATGTTAGATTTTGGATATTTTATGATAGTTACTGTCTTCCTTAATGAGAAAAACAACGCCAAAATTCTAAAATCATGAATGATACTTTAAAACCAATTAAGGCACGGAAGTTGCATGTGCTTTGGTTTCCAGCTCTAGATAGGATCATCTTTAAACTGATGTGTTCCCAGGGCAGGTTGGCTCATTATGAGCAGAGCTCTGGAAGGTAACCATGAGTGATGAATTCCTTAGACCCCAAACGGCTCTGGAAGTTTAACTTTTACAGGCACATGTAAAGGGGATCATTAACTTGGTCATTAAATCACAGGACAGAGTCTGGCAGCACAGAGACAGTAGTACCAGTGCCTATTTGTGATGATCTAAAGCATATATGAAAATGGCAGCTTTATTTTTTTTCCTTTCTGCTTGTGGAAGAGTTCAGAAGAACAACATTCTGTAAATCAGTCTGAAGGAAAGACGATGGGATGATGCTGATGCTGGTTATTATTGTAATTGCTGGGACCTATGCTCAGAAATTCAAAAAAATTCACATTCAAAAGCAGGACCCTTTATATTGCTGAATCCATTTATCTGTTTATAAAATATGACTGATATTTATCTACAGGGAATTCATSTCTACTCTTGCTGCTCAGTTGGCTGGAAAAAGCAGAGAGGAGGCAGCCTGCTGGTAACACATCACATGTTTTTTATATTAGAACCTACACATCTTGGATAGGGTTTCTGGAGTTCACAGCTCAGGCTCACTCTGAGGCTGACTGAACATACTCCACCAGATCAGCCCCCAAAAATTCTGGCTGGACATGAATGGATTAGATGTTTTAATTGATGCAAGATCAGACTTGTATTAACAAAGTTCAAGGATCAATTAATTCAGGGGCATCCCAGCTTTTGTTTTTTTGATTATACCCACAGGCCTCTCAGGGGCCTACAATTAACTGGAAAAAATTAAAAAGGGAAAAAAAAGAGAGATAGAGTTGTTGTGAGGGGTGAGTATCCTTTTCCTTGCAGAGTCTAGATCTGAGACTGAATTTCCTATGCCCTCTGTCTCCATTACCATTAGGTTACAGTCACCACAACTTTTGGGAAGGGGACCTTTGCAGGGATGCTTCCTGAAACGATATCTACATGCCCTCTGGGATGCACAGCTCTGGGGGAGATCCAGACGCAGTGCTCAAAATAAAGGAGTCTACTGCTCGTCCCCTGTTGGGAGCTCCTGATGGTGGCCCTGAAAATTGACATTTTCCCTCTGAAATGTTGGCTGCATTTGCAGCATCCTGAATTCCTCCTTAGCTCCAGTGTCTGGGTCAAAAATCCCCACTCTCAGTGGCAGAAACTGTGAAACCACTTAAAAGAAGCTTGGAGGGGCTGCTCTCCCCTCTGCCCCCAGCAAGCTCCCAAAGGAAGAGCCTGAAACTTCCCCTCACACAAGAATTTTGTTACTGCTAGCCTTCAGACTGAGGGACACCGGGGTGGATCTATGGAATACCCTTAGTTGCCTGTCTTGATGGGGCACACCTTGTCTCAGGAGGCAGGTGAGTCACCATTTGATCCCTCCCACCCTTTACTTCCCTCCTGCTGCAGCTATATCCAGTCCTGGTGGACTCACCTGCAGGGGATTTTGGTGAAGACCTTTGTCTTCCTCTCAACAGAGGGGGTTTCTTTCTTTTTTGTTCTAAGTGAGGCTAAACCAGAATTTAGCAATTTAAGAATTCAGTTGTATTGTCAAACTCTTAACAGAAGATTCATTGTAACCATGTTAGACATAGGTTACCCTCAAGAGACTAAGCTGGAGTAACCCAAGGTGTGCATCAACCCTTACAGGATGGGGTTTGTGAATATGGTATAAATTGTATTAACCTTTTTTTTTTTTTAATTTAAATCCACAGAGGTCAGTTTTGATTAGAATGAAACAGGGTTAGCTACAACAGGAAAGCTTCTGAGGAGCTCACTCCTCAACGTTTCTTATGCAACAGCCAACATTATCTACGTTCAACAGTAAGGTCAAATATGACCTCTGTGGAAAGGATTCTAAACCAGCATCCTTTACTGCCTTCTGGACTGAAAGTGGTGGCAGAGAGTGCTTTGGACTCCTCATGAGCTTGTTTGCTTAAAAAGTGTGCAGGGTACGTGCAGGGTGAAGTATGAGGGAGATGGAGAGTGTGAAGCAAAGCAACGTTTGTGAGCATGTGGCTTGCATCTCGCCCCAACTGCACAGTGCAGCTGTACCTGAGCTGCCTATGAACCTTCAAAGCCCAGGAATTAGCTCTCACTAACAAAGCCACTGAGCAAAAGCCATGTTTGAAGCTGCCACTGCTTCCCCAGTGACAGTTACCTGGTATGGAAAACATCTTGGCATGAAATTGGGATATAAGTCACACACAACAGGGCTGGTTTGCATATCTACAGTGATAAAGGAGCATGCCCTTAGCTAGAGAAGAAGAYGTAGCAAAAGATCAGTTTGTTACCAGACTGCACTCTACACAAAGGAGGCATGAGAATTTACAAGTGACAAGTGCCACACGATGGTGTGCACCAAGTGCCAGCTCTGGGCCACCATCCAAAGTGGTTTTCCTCAAGGGAAGTTCAGTGCATCCAGTATCACCTCGCTGGCTACATTCGTTCACTTCTCACAATGTTTCAGAGCTCTTCAGAGCCGCAGCTGTGGAGAAGTCCTGCCTTTTTGGCAAGTGCGCAGGATGGCCGAGCATATCAAATGAGCTTTCTAAGCTTAATTGATAATGACAACAAGTCTAAGGCAATCACATATAAAATTCTCTCTTCTCTCAGATGTTGCTGGATGAGTGCTGGCACAGCCGCCTTCCCTCACACACATCTCAGATACTGTTTCTTACTTTTTGGCTAGAGCTTTCAGTAAGACTTGGAAAAAACCCAAGATTTATCATGGGTCCGGGCTGCCTTTTTATATTTTTTTTCTACTTCATTATTCTTATTCTTCTCAGACAAAATACTGCTTGATGCACTTAAGAAAAAATCATCCTCTAATTCTGTTCTTGCTTTCAGTTCTCACTGAGGGTTTGGGTCGAGGTTGGGAATACTCTGAAGCAGCACCTTTGCAGACAGCACGTTAATGACACAGAGGTCAGATTCATTTCACTTACACCTTGGCTAATGGACTTTTTACAGAGTACATACACACACACATATGCAGCTTTCTGTGTCTTCATAAATAAAATCTCCTCTGAGCACAAGATTGTACCTTTATGGGACTTTTATGAAGTGGCATTGTTCAGTGAACTTCACCTAAGTATGTGTCAACATTATGTCTGGGCCAATGTACTACAGCTAGGAGCTGGAAGTGAAGGTTTCCAAACCTCAGGAGTGTTCATCAGTGGGATTCTGAAGCAGGTACTTTGCAGACGGTGGAAGCACGCAGGGACAGGGAATGTTGGAATCCGGTCTTGACCCAAACCCAAATACTTTTAAATCTGAATGGTGTTTGGATCCAATTTTTTTTTCAGCACACTACTGAAAAATGAAAGCTGTTCATAGAAGCTGTTCATCTGATGGAAAACTTCCCTCACACATGTGGTGTGTTCTAAACTGTGTCTTGGTTCAGGTTCATGCCTAGGGGAAACATCTTTTCTGCCTCACAGCAACTTACACTTTGTGGTTCAAACAGCCTCTTCCCAGTGTGGTTTGAAGAGCTGCAATCTCTGTTTCTTGTCTTCCAGCCATAACAATCTGCCTAAGAATGTCACCAAACATGCTCCTTGTATCTCTCCTGAACCTCAAGTGGAAATTCTTCTATGAGGGCTCAGGTGGGTGTTGATCATACACCTACCAAGCATGACCACCTTGCAACAAGAAATGCCCACGCTTGCTGCAGCCCAGCTTGCCAGTCCATCACTAGTGAGGAGCCCATGGCTGTGCAGGCATCACCCTGGGCTGTTCAACTGCCAGGACCCTCAGGAGGGGTTTGGCTAGTAAAAGGCACATCACTCTAGCTCCATCCATCAAGCCTATTTGTCTCAGTGCAGCAAAGACAAGAAATAACACATTTTGAAAGGCGGTCCAAGAGAATACTTCTGGCCACACTTCCAGCTATTTACCTTACACAGAGTAATAAACACACCACACCCAGGAAAAAATCAGAAATGGGATTCAGGTTGCTCATTTGCAATGAAACTGGAAACCTAATCTTAGCTCTCTCTTGCCCTCATTTGCTTGCCCAAGCATGGCTGTTTTATCTGCAAGAGCAGATTGTTGAAAACACTCACCCATGTCTGTGCCTCTTCAGGTCAGAGATAAATAAGAATAAAATGTTGATGACCTCTCTTCTCACCAGTTCCCTAATATCCCTGTCAGAACAAACATCTAAGGCTGAGACATGATCCCAAAATCAGCAAATGTTCACCCCAGCTTAAAACAGACCGTAGCTTTCCTCTGTAACATATCACTCATTGCCTGGCTCACTACAAATAAGTTGCAGTTTTTTCCTCCACTGAAACCTGTACAAAAGATCCAAAGCCTAGACACATCTGCAGCAGAAGAGCTATGGCTTTTTATGACCATGACCTGAAGTGACCATATTAATTTACTCTTCTTCCTGGCTCTGTGTCAAATCCCACTTGCATGATCCACACAATGAGTCCAAGTTGTCCAAAGGAGACAAGAGGGATTTCAGTTTGCTGCTGTGTAATTAGGCTCAGTAAATGACAGTGCACTTCAGCAGAAAACCTGGTGCTGTTGGTATTGAAGCAAAAGAGAAAAGAAGAGGAAAGACACACAGAAACTTCCTCCACAAGGAGTGCAGAACTTTCCTCTTCTGCACTGAGACCAGGAAGCAAAGCGGACACACCTCTGATCACAGTTACTCAAGAGCACCTATACTTTTCTCCCCGCTTTTCTGGCTGATGCATTTTAGTGCATGAGCACAGGTGTCACAGCTGGCTGCAGGCCAGGAGCATGTCCCAGGTGGCCTTGGTTTTTGTCCATGGTGGCTGGGAGGCAACACCCAAGGGGGCTGTGAAAGCATGGGGACAGCAGCAAGGAAGCATGGCTGACCCCATGGGCAGGCATAAGCCTTTTGAACAGGTAGAATAGCAGGTTTCTTCAATTTCCTGAGTCAAAAATGGATGTTTTTTTCCTGCACAGTGGACTATATACCCATCCCCCAACCCCATGGCAAAGAGTAGATAGAATCATTTCCTATGAGTAGTGGAGAGGGACTGTGCACTTGAAAAACCTCTGAGAAGCCACTTGAAAAACCTCATTATTTTAAAGACAGTGACCTGGGGGCTACACTCTGAACTTGAAGGGGACAGGCATTACATTTAAGTGCCTTCTTCTGCTCTTTTTTCTCTCAAATTGACCAGGGCATGAGTCATGTGCAGAACCCAACTTCTGGCTGGTTACCAAGAAGGGTCCACCAATATTTTCAGTTAGGAAAGGGCTGAGGAAGATTAGCTTTTGTAGTCAGCTCTTTGGCCTGACCAGCCAACATTGAGGTAAAAAAAAAAAGAACTAAAAAAACAGACCAGAGAATAGAAATTAAAAATGTATTTAAAACTACTGTTGTAAAACATGAAAACAGAGTAATTTTATTTTACATGTATTTTAAAATGAAGCTTATTTGTAATAAATTAAGCACATGAAACTTGCCCTAGATCTCATTAATCGCAGAGAAAGGGCAGGGACAATTGCATGGGGCAGCAAAAGTAGAAAGGTAAGGTCCCCAGGCTTATGTGGCTCCCTGTTGAAGCTAGCTTATGAGTGGAAGTCTTCCTTCCTTCCTTCCTTCCTTCCTTCCTTCCTTCCTTCCTTCCTTCCTTCCTTCCTTCCTTCCTTCCTTCCTTCCTTCCTTCCTTCCTT
>JACDOX010000037.1:4160711-4228246 GCA_014549065.1 Cardinalis cardinalis | reverse complement strand
CTTCCTTCCTTCCTTCCTTCCTTCCTTCCTTCCTTCCTTCCTTCCTTCCTTCCTTCCTTCCTTCTTTTCCTTCCTTCCTTCCCACAACAATTTCCCCGTCTCACGTCTGCTCTCCCTTTCCTATTTCATCCCTACTTATGTAACACCTGTGCTGGAAAAAAAATAACCTTCTGACCATCCCACAGTTCCAAAAGCAATTATTTAATGAAAATATTGTAAAAATTGTTAATGTAAACAGGAAAAGAAGTTTTTAATTAGACATAGGAGAAAAAGCAGATTAGCCCCAGGATCTCTTGTATGGAGATCATCGGGCCATTACAGCAGCTATTTTCCTGATGTCTGCGTGGACTGAAGCCAACTACTTTTTGCTCTTGCTGAAGAATCAGGTTAATCAAAACGATGACAACCAAATGGACAGAGAGCAGGATTCATCCAGGCCTCTTTGTCTAAACTCCAGATGGAATTAGAAAGTTAAAGCACAGACAGCATGTCCAGGATGGCCAGGCCCTCATGTGACAAGCCCTGTCTAAAAATCGTTCCCATTAATTTGTAACTGTCAATCACCTCAGCATTCTGCTCCGAAACAATGGCTGGCCCCGGATCACAGCTTCTCCCCATCTCCTCACACTAGCACAGCTGAGAATTAGGGAATTTTTTCTTGATTAGTAAAGACTTTTTGGTGCAGTGCAACATGTTTGATTCAAGAAAAATGCCGCTTAAAAGCCAAAAGAATTTTTACACAGACCCACACCCCCACCCTCTAATAAAGAACTAAAATAATTTAATGGGCTAGATTTAGCAGCTGAGTTTGGTCTGTGTGAACAACAAAGTTTTCAGCTTGGCACTCGCATAAAAAAAAAGAGAAAGGAGGGTTGAAGTTGGTTTGAAGTGAAATTAAAAGCAGGGGAAACAAAACCCAAGACTCACCACCCCACTGGAAAAGAAGGAGACGTTGGCATCTCTGTTTCACCCAACATCTCATGGGTGGCTGCTCTCGCCCAGGATGACCTTACCCACAGAAGGGCTGAACGTGGGCTCCAGGCACTGCTGCAGTGACTACAAGAGAAGTGTCACTGGGAGACAATGAGAACATCTTTCCTCAGTTGTCTATAAYCCACTGCTTTCTGCACTTTCTTGAGTGGCTGTGGAGCTGGTAGCTGGCTTCAAAGTCAAACAACTAAAGACAGGATTGAAGTATGGTCTCAATTTTGGTTTTGGAACCGAAGATATAGGACAGATGGGAGATAACAACAAGTTCTTCTGAAGTTTTGTGTCTTGATTGTCTGTATTCCCAGAGAGAAAATAGCAGAAGTCCAAGTTCCTAAATGGCTTTAGGATAGCTAAATAAACATCTATTTGAAGATACATTTACTATTGCAAAAACAATGCCTCATTCTACTGTTTATATAAATTTAATTACAATCAAATTCTTATTAACTCCCTATGCAGAGAATTCACTCCTTCTTTTTTTGTAGCCCACATTTCCCATATTTTGAACCTAATGCAAAATTCAAGTACATTTTAAAAATCAAATCACATTCATTTAAGATATACAGAATCCCAAATAAAAGGATGCAGGATTAATTTTGAAAAGTGAGAAGGAATTTTTAGAAGTCAGAAGATACTATTTTAAATGCTAGCTTTTTTTTCCCTTTAATATCCAAAAAAAAGTATTCTAAAAGAAAAAAAAAACAACAAGGTCAAACCAAATATTTTAAAGTGTTTTCAAAGGTGGGTTTAGGGTTTTTAAAAAAAATTTCTAAGATTTTTAAATTTACATTCCACCAGAACTGCAAATCTTTCTCTAGCTGCTTAATCCAGAAACCAAATTGAAAAACCTTGTTCCTCCTAGCAATTAATATAAAACAAAATAATTTGTAGCCTGAGATTACTTTCCTGAGTATATTACTCCACTATCTGGATGACCCAGCCTGAAGACATAAAGCCACAGCCAGCTGCTGTTTCATTTTCCAGACTTGGGCTGAGTCACTGCTCTGCACAGCCTTTGCTTTTTCTGTTTGCCTGTCTAAAGACACATCCACACAATATCTAACACATGCACGATCCAGGGATGACATCATATGCTATTTTAAAGAATAAGGTTTATCTATCATATTTCACATGAAAATTATAGGTCCATATTTTCCCCTATTATTTAGACTTTACCCATGAAATCTGTTGTCATAAGAAGGGGAAAGAACTGTTAGCTACAAAAAATGTGATACAAAACAGCAGTCTCTCACAACCAATCTTTTGTTAACAGTGCAAAAGAAAAGAAGCGAAATAAAATAGATGAAAAAGAAGGACAAGGGTGTTGAAAAATTACAATTACTTCGCTCCTGGGGAATGAAGCTTTTGAAAATTAATGTAGTCATTAACCATCTGGCTTACTAAATAGTTAGCAAAAAGTTCCTCTGAAAGAGTTGGCTTTACATTCATAACTGCAGTTTATTGGTCCATTGGCACCAGCATGCCTAAACACAAGGGAAAGTCAATACTGTATCATAGCATTGCCTAGCTAACACCTGGAATATATTCTCTGGAGTGAAAACAGCAGGGAACTGACCAGAAATAACCTCTCCCGTATTATTCCTTCAATTAGACCAAAACAAGTTTCCCTTTGAAAACTTAATAATAAACACTGCAGGTCATTCACTTGTTTGGAGCCCCTTTGGGAGAGCTGAGCAGATGGGTCCCCTTATCTAGCCCCCTCGCTGTCACAGAGACAACAGCCGCAAATCAGGACAGATATTGATTTTAATTGGAACCAACAGCATCTACATACCGTCTTAATATCCACATCTTCCTGGAAAAAAATACATCTTTTTAAAAGATTGATTTGTTTTGTCCTGTCAGGTTGATTAGACAGAATGAGGTAATTCTTTGCAAGATGAACAATTATGCTATTTTTCAGGTTCACTGCTTAAGTAAATACACGCAGCAAATCCCTAGGCAAACCCGAGGTCCATTTCAGAGCCTTTGTACATACAAGCAGCATAGATTAAAACATTGTTCATTCAAACTGAAGCAGTTATATTCTCATTATCAGAGAGATTTGAGGTGTCGTCAGGATCTCTTCAGTGGTTTTCACTCAGGCGTAAGTGCTCCTCAGCCGGGGAGAGAACTAACAACACAAAGTGAACATCTACTTAAAACCAAATTATCTGGGACATTTTCACCACCCCCAGGGTAAAAGCAGCTCTCCTCAAAATTCTTGTAAATTCATCAACCCTGCTATTCCCCGCAGAAGCTCAGACGCATTGCTATTTGCCTTTAACAGACACAAGGGAGATCTCTCCCCCTGCCCCCACCCCCGTGCAAATCTCTTTCCCATACGGCATGTTAATTCCCGCAAGGGAGGTGAGATGAACAGGTGCCATAGTTCTTGACTTAATTGCTGCGAAAAGTAGAGCACTAATAACGAGCTGTTCGCCAGAGACAGTTTCCATCCTGGCAAAGGAGCCCTGCCAATCTGGGGGGTGGCAGGCGGGCAGGCAGCGGCACCGCCGCCCGGCCGGCTGCCGAGGCTGCGGCGGCGGGCAGATTGCTGTCCTGGCAGCAGGCCAGCCCGAGCAGACCTCACAGGATTGTCCTTGTCACCAGCATTAGCACTGCCCTTCCCAAGGAGAGAGCAACATCAGCCCCCTGGCCCCTGGGAACTACAAGAGATATTTTTATCACTAAGAGGGTCATCTCAGGGGACCTCTACAGACCCCACAATGAAACAAGCGGCAGCATGAAAARGACTGGAGCCCTGCCCACGCGTATCCCTATGGATTAATTAGACTGGGAAACAATTAGGCATTGACTTAGGAGTCTGGGGTGCAAATGGAAGGATCACCCAGGGCTTTTATTACTCCCTGTGGGGAGTAGTGACCATCACAACACAGGCTGGTGGCAAAGTCTGTTCCTACTCTGTCTTTGCATGCCCTATGCACTGATAGTCACGGCTGAACCTTTTTTGGGTAACACCCTGAGGAAAAACATTTGTGGGGGGCCTACACGCTGACACCTACACTTTCCATATTCCTCAGCTCATGGAGCCATGCTGCAGAAGGCTACTGTCCTTCTCTGACATTTATGCCCCAGCAACAGCTGGTCTTTTGGCTAAGACTCAACAAATCTAAGGGTTATTAGAGCTTTTTTTTCAAGGCTGATGGGGGACACAGGGATGCAGCAGGTCTCTTGCCTCTTGAAAACTGTGTAGCACATTCAGATCACTTCTCCCCTTCACTAGCTGATATGCCTTTCAATTTCCTCTCATGCCACTCATCTCCAATCCCCCTGACTGCCCTGTGAGCTTGGCAAGCTTTGTTTCTTCAAGTGCATTCTTATCCTGCATACAGGTTTTCCCAAGCTCTCACTGCTTCTACTAAAAGCCCCCTGGAGATAAACTACAAGACTAGGACTAATTACCATAATAATTTGTTAGAGTACTGCTTTGATCCTTTCTCACCTACAAAGTAAATCCTGTTCTACTCCATCCCCAAAAGTGTTATATGTGATTACACAACTAATTAACACAAGAGACTGGATTTTAAAGTACGGATGATAGTAATTCAAATAAAAGTTTTGATCTTTTGATAAACAAGGAAGTGGGCAAACTTATCACTTCCCAGGAGACTCACAGCAGGTCAGTTATTGCCAAAAATCTAACATGTAACTTGAATGGCTTAGAATAGCACTGCTAAGCCAGCGAGTTACACTGTTCCTCCACCAGTTTCTGTAGAAAACACCATTTATTTTTTTTTTAATCTGCAACTTGAGTCATATTTTATTTCTATATGTGAAGTAGGAATTCTGTTTGATCAGAAAAACCCCAAACATTTTCAGAGGCTTTATCTCCTTTCAGGATCAATTTAAGTTTGATTTCTACCTCAGAATAAGACAGCTCTGAGTGTTTTCAAATTCCTTGGTGTGTCATCACTATTTCATTTCTTAGGATGCTTGGCAAGTTACACAGATGAACCCTCACTGTATTTCTTTCAATAAATAAGAAAGAGAAGAGAGGGAGAGAGATCACATATCATGCTCTATAACTAGGTCAGCTTACACAACTCTTTTGAAAACTTTTTAACTAGAATTCAGGAAACAGAATCAGAGCCCACTGGATATTTACACTGCCTTTAGAGATTTCAACATGGAGTCATAGGTAAAAATGGAACAGGAAACCAGATGAGTGTCTGGGAGCATCCGGAACAACATAACCGCTATTATTAGAGCAGTAAGAGTCTCTTCATGACTGCTTCACGTTGTCAAGGAATGGTCCTTGACCTTGCCATTAGTAAAAGATTATTTTTTTTAGAATTTTGGACACACTGTTTTGCGGCCGTGGTTCCTACTAAGCTGTAGAGAAATTTCAGGGCAGAGATGACTGGTACTTGATGGCTGGCAAAAAGTGCTAAGAAAGAGTTATGGACCACTACATTCAGCTCACCGTTTTCTACAGTCATTTTAGAAGTGCAATGTTAAATAAACAGCTCCTGAAACAGCAGTGTGCTCCATACAGCCAAAGATGATGGTGTCCATGCACAGGGGGCGCCGTTCAGGTCTGTTTTCGTACTGGTCCCAGCACATTTGTTCCACTGCTTTTTGTGAAGGAGTGATCTGCATTGTTGTGCTTGCCAGCAAGGTACAGTTTCTACAGAGAAAGAAGAGATTTGACGTGATTCACATGGCAAACTGAAGCAGGCTTGGAATCAGTTTTCAGTAGGAACTAGAGATCACAAATGCTGTATGGGGAAGGAAGGGGAACTGTGGGTAAGGTGGGTTAGGAAACACGTGCCTCCAGGAAATATTTAATGCTATATTCTTGTTTTATTTCCTGCCCCCTCTTTTTCTGTCTCCACCTCCTTATCTTGTTTCCCTTTCTTTCCCTTCTCAAAAGTAGTGCTTGTGTTTGTGTGTTTGGGTCAAATTAATAGGTTTGATTTTGATGGCAGCCCTGGACTATGAAATTAAGGAATTCTCACAGAAAACTTCTAAGTAGAGTTTAAATATATCTGCTGCAATTCCTTTCTTTTTTACTAAAAGACTAGAAGGGGGGAAGAAGAAAACTACAGTTGTTTGATAGAGGCAATATTTTATGTTTCTGTCATCAGAGATACACAAATAAGACATGAATTTTTTTTTTGTATGTTTGTCTCCCCACCCTTGGTATCAGCCTTTACCACAACATGACAGACTAAATTTAGGAGGTTCTTGTATGACAATTTGCAGGCAAGCAGAGGATTACCTTATCAGATCTGACTCATGACCAGTGCATTCACCCAAATGGCCAAGTCTACAGATCCTTTCAGGGCTCACTGATGTTGCAGCATTCAGCAGGCAGAGTATGATTTATTAATCTGAGGTTTGGTTAAATAAATAGACTTTAAAAATAAATAGACTAAATAGACTTCCATATGCAGATGGATCTCTGGATGTAGGCAGTGCTGTATGTGGTAGCATGCGCAGCTGAGAAAGAATTCTTACCCATTTGGTAACTCAGCTGATGCATTTTCTTCTATTGTTTTTTCACCAATGAAAATATCAATGTAAAACTATTGCCTGCTTAAACCACACAGATTTATATTTGCAGAGATATAATATTTCTGTTTGCACTTTTGCAGATATATTTCCAGGTTATTTCCTAGTACTTCAGTTGGTGAACAGTTAAAATTTAGTTAAATATCACTGATATAAAAAAGCTTATACCACTTATTAACAATATACTTGAGTTTAGATGATAAAGCCCTGCAACAAAGAGGGCAACTTCATTACCACTGCTTGCACCAAATTTGAATTTGACCTGCTGACCTCTGCAGGGTTATAATGCAATTTAATTCAGTCACTTCAGGTTTCATTTGAGGTACTTTTCACTGAGAAAGGATTTTAGTTTCATGTGTGCTTGAGTAAAGCTGCCAAGAGAAGTCAGGCATGTTCCTCTCATTTATTCCAGTTCCGCTTTAACAGAACCCATCGACACAAGCAAGAGGAGAATTCGGTTCATTGTCTGACCCTACAGCTATGTGTATCTCATTCTTAATGACTGGAATCAAAAGGAAACTGAGCAAAAGTACAGAAAATTGGTCCCTTGGGTCATTTTTAATGATCTACAAAAATAAAGGCCCTGTT
The DNA here is from genome assembly GCA_014549065.1 of Cardinalis cardinalis. Taxonomy (NCBI): domain Eukaryota; kingdom Metazoa; phylum Chordata; class Aves; order Passeriformes; family Cardinalidae; genus Cardinalis; species Cardinalis cardinalis. The sequence goes on along the minus strand of JACDOX010000037.1, from coordinate 4,221,130 downwards.
AGCTCTTTCTCATTCTAACCTGATTGATTGCGGATGCTTTTGGGGGAAGAAAGGCAAACCTAATCCATTGCACACTCTCAGGTGAGCACTGAGATAATAATCATACATGTTCCCTGTTAGAGAGGCCTTTTTCTTAGTAATATTTTTCTCATTGGCTTCATTACAAGCGTCAAAATATGGCTATCATTTGAAAGGTGAATGAAAAAAGTCCTACAAACATTTTTCCCTTTGTCTGCCTACTTTGGGACATTAGGGAGTCCATTTGCAGGCAGGGCCAAAAATCTGTGAAGGAGAAAGTTGACATTGGTTAATGTGAAGTGAGAGAAATGACAGCAGATTTAATCTTCTTGTAAAACCTGCAGCGTTATAGAGCAGCAGTTCCTCTAAAATCACTTGGCATTACCTTAACAGATAAGTGCTAACACTAAAGCTTATTTTAGGATGCTGTGACCCATGCAGCCCAGTTCACCTGAGCTTGTGTGTATTTCTGTTCTTTCTAAATTGTCCCTGCATGATCAGGAAACAGGTGAAGATTTAGACCTCCACCTAAATTTGGGAATAGGTCAGGATTTAAGTCCCTCTTCCAGCTTCAATCTACTATCATTGGTGGAATAAAGGGAGATTCAGCAGGTAGCTCAGGGTATCTGTGCCCTCTTCCTCCTCTAGAAGCACTTACTCTCAGTTTATCTATGCTGAAGTGATGGATATGAATCAGCCTGCCAAGTGAGTTAGACTTGCACACCTGGTGGTAAGCAGGTCTGCTGGACTACACAGAGGGTCCTGATCTCAGATCTGCTCTTCCCTTTGCAGTATGATACCAATAATTCAAAACCTTCCAGAGGCTTCCTGCTCTATCAGCTGTATTCTGTTGGTTATCTTTGGAGAGCCTGAGGACAATTTTCTAGCATTTTGTATTTTTTCTTGCCTTTACAAATTCTGCCTCTGATGGTTAGTGACATTTCTGAGTGGAATGCAAATCTTCCCCAATGTACTCTGGCATGTATTTGAATGTGCAGAAGAAACAGGCTCTTTCATATTTCAGTCCCTGAAGCCTGAGATTTAATTAATCATCCAATTTTTAGTTTGAGATTTAATTAATCATCTGATTTTTAGTTCAGATGAGTAAAAATGCCATGAATGTTCATTTCATCGTGTTACCTTCTGGCATATTTTCTTTTTCTAGCATTCTTCTATCCTTTGGGGTGAAATGCAGATGCAGAGAATAATTCTCTGCATTTTTATTACAGAGAATTATTTACTTGATCAGAGACTTGAAAATTTACTTCCTGCTAAGACACACTTTTATGATTTTAAAAAATAAATAATGAGACTTTTCTCTTTAATTATTTTATCCTGAAAGGGAAATATATATGAAAGTAGGATATTGTGTAGGTCTGTATGTGTGTGTGATTATGGGTAATAAATGGAAAACACATTTTTCATCCTGCCTGCCCCTTGAAATGTGAAAGGTTAGACTTTTTAGACTTGTCACCTGTGAGATGAGGGATCATTGGTTTCTTCTTCCTCCCAAGGACCTGCAGTGCTCTTTCTTGCTATAATGAAGAAGTTGATTGATGGATGTCGCCCTCTACGCTGCTGACATCCTTATCTCCCCCTGCTTTGTGCAACAGGCCTGACCTCCTTCAGCCAGATGGTTTCTGAGTGCTGCATCCACTGCTCATTTCCACCAGCCCCTGGGTGTGCTCACCTTCAGCACACATGCCAGTTGGCAGCAACCTGTATGTCTGTCTGTCAGTGGCTCTGTAATGAGACCAATTTATTAGGTTACATAATCCTACCTCTTTAAGGAAGGGGGGAAAAATTGCACAGTGTACTGGAAGAAATCTATCCTGGCTTCTAACTCTCAGAACCCTCTGAGGTAACTTCTTTTTAGTAAAAAAAAAAAAGAAAAAGAAAAAGAAAAATTTACATTCAGTTAAGACTAACTGTTTTACTGATTTCAGAAGGGGGTCAGAATCAAAATGCCAGATGTGGCCTCCTCTGGGTTTTGTAGAAGGTCAGGCCCAGCCCAACTGCGTCATTGTTTTCCTGACACAATTGTTTTGCAAGCCATTTTATCAGCCACTGTTGTTTTCTTTAGAATGCATGCTATTTTGTTATGTTGGTGAGCTCTGTTGCTTCATTTCTTACCTCTTTTACTGGGGATACTCAGGAAGAGAAGAAACCTGGGTAAATCTTCATTGTGATGTTTTACACATAGGATTGCAACCTACAAGATGTCACTGCAATGAAATGAAATGGTGGCAATGAAATGTTAGAGGTTTGGATGTGATACATGAACAGTGAATTTGGACCACAGGTTGGTCTCTCCAAATACTAGGCAACTTATAACAGGTAGTAGCCCTGCACAGCTAGATCCCAGCTCCAATAACTTTCATTGTAAGATGACAAGATGACAAAAAACCCCCAAACAAGCAAACAAAAATCTCAAAACTAAACAAAACAAAAAACCAAAACTAAACCAAACCAAAACAAATTAAAAAACCAAAACAAAACCAAAAACAAAACAAACAGAAAGGCAAAAAACCCCCAAGAAATTTTAACTGAGTATTGGCAAAAAATGCAACTATTAAGAACTTGTTGGCCAGAAATGCCTACAAATCACAGCAAAGTTCAAGATCTTATTGTGCTAACTGCACCAGTGAAAGGCAATAACAACAACGTTAAATTCAGATTTAACCTGTGTAATGCCACCATCTAAACTTGAAGCATAGTTTCCCTGGGTTCCTCCACCAGACAGAGAAGAGCAAATTCAGGAGATAATTCAGAGGTCAGATTAATTGAGATGCCTTTTAGTAGTGCCTAATGTTAATGTGGGCCAACTTAGACTTCATGGACCATTATCCTTTTAAAGAAAAAATAAAAAGATACATAATATATGAAAACAATGATCAAAATACAATTTAGAAGCACAACTAAATTTTGAGTTCATTTGTTTTTGAAAGGAGAACAAATTATATTGAAAATATACTTAAAAACAACTGAAGTTTGTGAGTCATAGGAGAAACATTTCTAGCAAACTCTCACAAGGAAAAAAAAAATACTGTGTTTTTTATGTAATAGATATTAAGTACCCAGTGCTCCACTCAAGAACTACTTTTCCTTACTAAATAAAAAGGGCTAGGGACTGTTCTTTCCGGCTGTGATAGCAAAGTGCTTTGCTTCCAAACTTCCTATTGGTAGCCGTGTCTTGCTCATTCCTGCTGACTCCCGAACTGTGTCTGGGAACTGTTTGGAAGAGTGTTTTTTGGCACAGGCCAAAACTGGGCTAAAAAGCAGAATAATGAATTAACAGTAGAAGTGATCACGTGGCAGCATTTGGCACTGTTCAATCTGCTGGTACAGAGAGAGCCAAACTGGCTACAACTGATTTACCTACAGCTTGCTCAAGAGTCAAGCCCTTAAGCAAGTCATCCAGCTATAGCACTGGCACATGACAGCCTAGGGAACAGGCCCCAAAAACAGTTTTACTGCAGAGCACCTTATGTAGCAGCTACCTTACCTCTACCAGAGTCCTGGGTTTCTTTATACATATAATCCACATTGAAACACTGAATTAATTCATTAAGTCATTTTTTCGGTCCAAACACTGAATACAAAGCAGCAGGCCTGGATGCAGCAAGAAATGCAAAGATGCCTCTGCTGGTGTTACAGCTCAAACCCAGGCTGCCAGCTCCCCCAGTGGAAAGATTTCTGCATTGAACTTGAGTCAAGATTTTGTCTATACAAATGCCTGTATCGTAAGCTTACAGAGACACAAAAATAACCAGAACACTCCCTAACCCCAGAGGGCATTGATGCTGCATTACCATCCATTCCTTGTCAGACTTAACATATTTATTATACAGACCATCTTTGGGAAAGGACCAGACATCGCAGTGATTRGTGAACAAAAGCGGAAAAGAATAAACACAGTACAATGGATATCACTCATGCAGAGTAATTCATCTAACATACAGAAACAAGGGAAATATCCCCAATCAAAACTATCTGCTCCTTAAGCCTAAACATTCAATAACTTCCCAGCTTTGGAATGTATGTGCATCTCCTCCCTGGATTTCCCGTGGTTTATATTATCATTTGCAAGGTATATTATGACAAGTTATTTACTTTGGGCCATAGCCCTGAGGCATTTGAGTGTCTTTCCTTTCACAGAATGTCATAAATAAACATGAATAATCTGCATAAAGGGAGATGACTTTATCTTATAACAAGCCAGAAGAGCAGACTATGCTCCTCCACACACAATTCCCTACATATATTTTCTTTGTCTGATCATGAAAGCTTTTGTTTGCTTGTTAAATAAATAACAAACCTTTCCTGTTATATTGTATAGAACTGCATTCACATTAAAACAATGACTCATCCACTTAAGACAAATAATTTCTACCAAGAAAAGATACTAATTTACTGTCAACATTATTTTTTCTATGCTATGCTAACAGATGAATAAACAAGCAATTCACTTTAAAACCAGTAGCACTTGTCAAACAACTGTTCCTCAACACCGGCCTCTGACATCCCCCAGCATTACCTCATGAGGCTGGAGACAGGGACAAGGAAAGCTTTTAGATTAAACAACAGAGACTCACCACAGCCTAGCTCCCAAAATAGCAGAAAGAAAGGCAAAAATAGTTAAATATGCTGATTGTATTGTTATAACTTAAATTGTACTCAGATGCGAACTCTGACGTGCCAAAAGCTATAAGAGCTGAGCATGAAAGATCAGAAAAGTGACATCTGGTATTGGATGCCCCTCCAGACATGACTAATACCATTGGTATTGTGTAGGCTTTGCCCTTTCTAATTTAATAGTCAAATGTAAAGATTAGGCCCCCACAGCTCCTACAGTATCACGAGAGACTGTTTTACTGTATGTCTATATAAAATTCTCTGCTATCCTTCTCCATGGATCTCCACAGATGGTCTGCCTTTGAATAGGCATGTATATCTTTCATATTGCTATGGACAGTTCATCTCATTACTTCCAGCTGGTAGATTTACAGCTGAACCATATGACTCCATCCATTATTAGTGGGAAACAAGGGAAATTTGACCACTAAGTATTGATTTTATGCAAGAATAAGTTTTTACTGCACACTACGTAACATATATATGCAGCTAGATCCACACTTCATCTTAATTTTCATTAAAGTTGGAGTTATGTCTGTAGATTTCCAATGCATTATTAACAGCAGAGTCCAAGTATTTTTAAGTATTGCTGTCATGAGTATCACAAAGTAGCAATTATTAAGAATTTAAAACTTATTCCTTCCCTGAATTTTGTTGTTGATGTCAGGAGCCTAGATTTGATTTTTTTTCTAACCAGGATGATTCTTTCTCTGTAAGTTTAAATACTTGTTGATGCCACACCAGCCTATATAACTTACATTATTATAAGTATTTTTAACTTACTGTGTATAGAGCAGAATAATAACAATATGCATCTTTCTGAGAGCTCTTGCAGATACAGCCTTCAGAATATTTTGACCTAGGGAGTGTGCTTGCCTATCCTTCATAAATGGAGAAATTGTGTCATGCAATTCCAGCAGGCCAGTTGCAAGTCATGGAGCAGACTGACACAAAGCTAGCAGCAGAAGAGCATCTTGTCACACATTCTAGTCTCTGTGAGGCCCAGGGGTGCTAAAAATCATGTAGATAGCACAGTCTTCAAAAGTTACCCACAATTTTGTTATGTGTTAAAGCATGATGTAGAAGACCTGAAGGGATGACAGGGGGACATGGATGAAAACACTTAAGGATCATGGAAATGCTGGTCCACAAGAGGAGCAGTATGGAAAATTCTACCATGGAACAACCAGCCAGGGACAGAAATTCAAAAGGGCTGGAACTGAGAAGGTCAATGTGACATCTGTTATAAAGAAGACTTTATCTTCACTTTTGTATTTGTTTATTTATTTACTTACTTTATAATTACTTAATTATTTTAATAACAAAAATATGGCTGCAGCTAATCAAATCAGTTTGGGTACAAAATTAGACTCAGTTGAAATACCGTCGCAATTCTCTGCAAGCACTTACTCCATAGCAAGTGGGTGGTAGCTTAAAAGAAGACCCCAGAGCACAAAGGCTAGAGTTTTGTCACTTCATTGGTGTGGAATAGTACACCAGCTCTAATATATAAGATACAACACGTGAGCCTTGCTCATGGTATGTTAACATTAACCTTCTCTTTCCTATAACAGAATAGTGTAATTATTCCTTCTAATACCTGCTGTAGGAACAGCTCACATTCCCTTGGGCATGAATTAGCTCTGTAGATTATTGTGAGCCACTAGATTTTAGACCAAATCATTAAAAATGGTATCAGAAAGCCTGTTAGCAAGCTGTAAAAAGCATACACAGAGGACCAAAAATATTATCTATGGATCAAATAGAAGCTTCAAGTTGCATCAGGCAGGCTTAACCTGCATATTTATCAACACTGAAGGACAGAAGAGAGAGCAAACCTTACGATTTAGAGCTTCACTTTGGTTTGGCTAAGCACTCAATATTTGAACGTTCATTTGGGTTTCATCCAAGACTGCCTGACCATCTTTGATCTACAGAACTAGCCTGGAAGTCTTGCAAAAACAGAGTATTCTTGTGAAACTTCCAGTAATTTCTCATTCTGGTTGGGCTTGAAATACAGTAAAAGTAGTTTCTTTTTGTGGTATTTCATAGAGTGGTTAAACTCCAAGCACAGTGTCAGTGCTCAATAAATAATACCTAAGTATAGTCTTTCAACACTTCCGTTTCCAATCCTGATCAGACATGGGAAGTGAAGAAGAGTGAAAAAAACCCCAAAAGAAACCATCCATTCAAATCTCACAATGTCTTTAACATTTGTGCTTTTGTGGTTTTGAAGACAGAAAAGGAGGCCCCATGGCTGCTTTGCAAAAACACAGTCACTGCTATCACTGGAGGAAAAAAGAGATGGGTTTACTGGCTGTAGTCAGAAAAGCCACTTGGCTGTGTACCACATGGGAGAGCCCTTCCAAAATCCATGCTAATAATGGGGTTGAGGTTTTAGGCTATTGCTCTGGATGACAAAATATATCCCTTATCTTTTAGCATCCAAAAGTTCTCAAGCTTAAAAACCAATCAGAACTTTCGAGTCCTTTCAGTTCTTGAAATTTTCTCCTTTATTCTCAATGCCTTCCATCATATTTTTTTAAACCTTAGCAGAAATCTCAGACTCCTTATAAACAAAAGGCAGCTGAGACGACACTTTTTCCTGTCCTTAATATTGATAGGGGCAGGAGAAGGGGGGAGATCTGTGTGACAGCTGGCCACATAGCAAACCTGATTTCTAAGGAACAAGCCATCTTGAGGTCTCAGACAACAGACCTCAGATTTAGAGACAGGGGTGTGCAAACTGCCCAGGGAAATATCAGTAATTTGCATATAACTGACATGAGAAATGCTGCAGCCATTATTGAAAGTTGAAGGCATGTGATGATTACATAGAACAAACTGGTATTTCTCTAACTTGAAAGTTAGGTACTTTCTCTATTATAGATCCTTATCCTAGGAACTAAGCAACAAATGTATCCATTTTTCTTTTGGAGTGGAAAATAACGAGCCTAATAATTACTTTTTCTCTGATAATAACTCAAATAAAGAGAAAAATATGAAAAACTGATTTTTTGTACTTATCTTTCAAGTTACATAAACTTGTATTTCCATCTGCTGAAAAAAATCTACATCCAAGGAAAACGAAAAACATATGGTTTAAAATAGTTAAGCCATGAACATGAGTCAGTGCTGCTAAATTTTATGATACATTCCATCTAATTAATGTGACAGAATATACTGAAGGTAGGTACATATAGAATATGGAAGATAATAAACTACTCCCTAGATAGAATTAATATTTGCAGATACAAACACACACACACACATACACACTTTTACAAATGCAGGTAAGTATTACACCTATTCTGTAGGCTACTTAAATGTACTTACATTGCACTAAACTAAAATACATCATAGTGGAATTTTTCTTCTACACAGAGAGTAAAACAAAGATAAATACCTATTTAATTTTCCCTTTCAAAGGAGAAATGTTTGGGCAAGCCTTCTACGGTAATAGGTTCTATGTTAGTGAGTACTATGCATTTTATATACTTATCTCTTGACTCTCTAGCTTGGGTTTTCTGATGCAGCATGCTTATAATTGAAGCTGAACACTGACATGACTCAGCACCTTGGAATAAGCTTTGGTGATTAAAACTGTATAGCACAGTAGACCCTCTACTCCCATGCATGAGCACTGAATTGATCGTTTTCTTTCTCAAGATATCAAGATCTCTCAAGATCTCATTCCTGAATAGAAATAGCCAACTCAAATGTTATCTTTCTATAAATAAAGTTAGGGAAATTTTTTTTGCATCACTTTATGTTTACCTATGTTGAATGTTTTGCTGCTGTTCATTTCTCCATCACACAGTACATAAATATATATATATATATATATGTATATATATATATATATATAGATTACTATACAAATAAATAAAGCCTTTTTAGTTTATTGCAGTCAGCTTTACTACATTAAGTAATTGAGGATCATCAATTAATTTTGGCACTTCTCTGTTCACCTCTTCCCTAAATGATCTAGGAAATCCATTCCAACAGTCTGTGCTGCGAAGGCCCAAGCATGTATTACTGTGGTACTACTCTATAAATTTGTTTGGTATGAAAATTCACCTTCTGTTCCCATCCACTGCTTCCTAATTTTTAACTAGGTTGGTTTTTTTCCAAATCTGTGTGATCTTCCTTCTTAACTTATGAAAACTTATGTGTTCCTTCAGAAGCTTTTTGAAAAAGTCACCATTGCAATTGAAGTATGCCAATTAGATAATCCCCTGTTAAAAGAAGAAATATGTTTAAAGATGTTTAAACCAGATTTAATTAAGCTTCAGAAAAGCTGCCTTCTGATTTCCATCTTATCAGCCAATAGACCTACACCAGACATTTAGAGCATGTTAAGGCATAATGGCTAATGTACATAAACACCCATTTTTGTCATCAAGTATAGACAAAACCTTTTTTTAGACATGCCATGCTAGAATACCAGTCACAGCAACCTCACTATTGACCTGGGGTAAGTCCTGTGAGCTGGTGTGTGCTCACTCTGGCCACTTTTGCTTCTGTCATTCCCAGTGAACGGCGTCGTTCTGGTTCAGAGTTCCATAAGCTCCAGGCTGACTGGCGAGCAGTGCAGGCTTGTCTTGTGCATCACCAGCTGATTATATGATGGGAAACACATGAAGCTATTTTAGCTTAATATTATTTTTTCACATGCCAACATGCAATGAATAAAATAGGCAATATTTCTCTATGTTCTTTTTTATGAACTAAAAATCTAAAAACTGTTTTTAATGTAAAATGAAAAAAGTTTTTATTCCTTGGCCAAGCTGGTATATACCAACTTCTCTTCCCAGTTCTGGTTGTAATAGAAAAGAAAGGGACATTCTGCTTCCATATGCTTTGATTACCTTATGGACAAAGTCCTTCCTCCAATTTGTGTAGTAACTGCCCTGTAAATGATTGCAATGTTTATTTAGCCAGATGCAGTTAAGTTGATTCACATTAGCAGTCATGTCAAATCAGGCTCTTAATGAAAATCCACTACTGAGAAATGATAAAGTGAAAGCACAAACATCTATGAGTATAAAATGTGCTACTCTAGGGAGCATCTTGGGTCTTTTAAATATTTCTGTTAGAATCTCCCCAGACAACCCCCCCCAAAAAAACCTCAAAAAGAAAAACAAAACCAAATAATCACAAAACAAATAAAAGCACCCAAACCAAAACACAACAACAAACCCCAAACTATTATTTATTAGCTCCAGAAAACTTATGTTCTTTAAATTGGTTTTATAAACTTCTAGTCACTTGGTGTCAGTGAAAATCCACAGGCCTTAATTATGACTCTCTTCCCATGATCCCAACAACCTGTGAATTTTCACCTGTGAATTTCACCTGTTAAAGGCAAAGTGGCTCATGAGTTTCATTCGGTTATAGTTTCCAAGAAATTGTGATTAACTTGCTGCGATACACAGCTCCATTTTTTTGCAACTTTGCCCTACAGAGTAGCCTAGAGTGCTGAACCATAACCCAAGTGTTTCTTCTTGTTGTGGTGATTTTGTATTTGGAAGAACAAAAGACCACAGGTTTCTACTTAAAACCTTGTGGTTCTTATATCTGTAAAGTCCCACACTATTTAAGACAGTGAAGAAGGTATTTAAATAATGCACCGTGTCTGAATTTGCCTTTCTTTGAGATCCGTGTTCAGAAGCTTCTCAGGCAATGTTTGTGTTTTTAGTGCAATCTGAAAAGATCTGTTGGTTCTGCTACTTTGGGTGAAGGAAATCACTATATCACCCTTATAACAAGCCTGCATTTAGGCAAATCTTTTGGTTGGAGACATAAATGCTGGATATCCAGTGGGCCACAAGGCCACAAAACCCTCACTATTGACAAGGATAGAAAATAGGTCTAGTCCTTTCACTGCAAGTTATGATCTGATGAAAGAATTATATGGCTTTTCACATGAACTGGGACAGAATTATTTTTAAAAAGGATCTTCAAAGATATTAGAGAGGCCTTCAAACCCTCCATAGACCACTGGCAATCCACAGAGAGTCAGCTGTTATTCTCATTTCCAGCTAAGAGAAACAAAACAGATGGGAGGAGATGAAGAACAAAAGCAGAAAATGCAAGTGTTTTGTTTTTCAGAGAGGGAAAACATTTATCACACTCAATACAGTACAAATGCATAAATACTTTCCTAGTATTAATTTTCTCTGCAAGCAACCACTGTCATTGCCATAGGGGTATTATGTGAGTACACATAACAAAGGAGGCAGCCCACACAGTTCTGAAGGGGAGGGGACCTAGAAGTGAATACCAGCTCTTTTACACAGAGATCCTCTGTATTAAAAAATGCTTTAACACTCCTCCCAAAGGAATTTGATGAGAATTTTTAATATCAGTACTTCCCAGGCAAAATCCTAGTCATTTACTCTGCCCAGTTTGGTGTAGTGAAAATTTAATTTCCTTAAATTCTTCCATGCCTAATTTTCCTTCTTCAATATTGAAAAAAAACCCAAACCCTAAATAATTTTTTAATGTAAAAATAATGCAAAAGCATTCTGTTACTTAAAGTGAGAGTGGTAAAGACCAAATATTAAAGAGCAATGTTATTTAGCAATGGGGAAACCAGTCTAAACAAGTTAACAGGATCTGTTTGCAGTCTCTGACAGTGTGATCAATGGTGAGGATGTGGCACATAAAATTATTTGTTAAAAAATGCAGCTTGCTGGGATTTTGTGTGGGATAGTAAGTAAGCTGCAAATATCCAGTGTAACCTCTTCTCTTAGGCTACCGGGCATGGGTCCCATTGGGGCTTCTGTGTTCAGCTGCCAGCCACTCCACTTTCATACTATAATGCTATCTTGTATCTAAGGCATAGTCCATTTAGGAGTCTCTAACATTCTTCAATTTATTCCAATTGCACTTAAAAGCTGCACAAAGCCACTGCGGCACAAACCAAGGAGAAAAACACAGATCCTGCAGAGTACAAAAACTAATGCCTTCTGGATTTTCCAAAAACACTGGTAGTTCTGAATTTCTTTGTTTCCATAAGTGTCTATGTTTGTGCACTCAGAAGCCAAAGTAGCCTGGGTCATAAGACTCTTCTGAACATCAGCTGAAGCTTTTTTTTTTTCTCCAAGCTTCTCAAGACAAACTTGTGATTTGATTTAACAAGAGTTGTCACTTTTGGTGGTCTATGAAACTTTTGCTGTCAAAGGCTTTTGTCAGGCTTTTGATGTCAGGTTTTTTGTTTGATTGGTTGGGTGGTTGGTTTTGTTTTCGTTTAGGAAACTGAGATGAAGAGCATTTAAGAAGTGAAATGCCTCACCAGGGCTACTAGAGGATGTCAACCAAAGTCCTATTCTCTCTTTCGCAGTCACACACTGCTGCTGGACACTAGAGTSTCTTGTTCTGGAGCCCAGCTGATTCATGGGTCTGTACACTGTGTAAGAAAGCACAAAACCACTGATTGTGATGGCTTGGGATCCCCAGCAGCACACTACAACCTCATTTACTCTAGTGAATAATACATTCCCAGGAGTTGTTCCATTGAGACTTGATTATCCACAAAATTGCAGAACAATCTCAGGATCATTTTTGCCAGAGACTGCTGCTATTTTCCCAAATAATTCCATTGTATGATCAGGAAACGGGCATTCCTTACATAATGTTTCCAATAGGTAAATTGGAAGTAGCTATCATGTAATGGAGAGTAAAGAGATTTTCACGATATGGATATGGGACCTTCCATCCCAGTTAACTTTAATGCCAGAGAATGGCCCTAAAACCACGTAATATACCAGCAAAATTTGTCCAGGGAAACCACTGTTGCTGCTCTTCTAGAACCCTGTCCATGGCTCAGTTACAGCTCCTCACAGAAACTGGGGTGTTTTTACAAAAGATTTGTTTTCATAAAGCTTTAGTAAATCAGTATTTTCTCATCAAACTATTTCACCAATACTCCTAAACAACGTCAATCATTTGTATTTTCTTACCACAGCCCAGAAAAAGCCTTGAGTCATTCAAACCCAAGAACTTAGATGCAGATGTGTCCATAGAAGGAAGAGAGTCAAAGTGAGACGTGGAATGAGTACGTTTTGTCAGAATTCAGTTAATAATCAGCCTCTTAATCTTGTTATAACAGTCATCCTATCTAAAATCTCTACTTTCTGCCAGTAGTAGCGTGGTGCAAGTGAAAATAGTAAAACTTCTCAGGAGCGTTTCTAGAGTTCTCATAATTCTTGTTGCTCTTCTTTGATTCCCTTTCTTTCTAGCATTGCTATGATAAGTCTGAGCACAATGGTCAGGCAGTAATTCAGCTCATGCAATGTACTTAGAGAATACAATTTCTTATTCAATTGTAATGTTGCCTGCTCAGCACATACAGGCCATTGCAATGGTAACCTCTTATCAACTCTTTTCTGTATTTTTTCTGGAATACAGTCTCTCCTTTACAGGATGTTCTTTATCCCTAATAAGTCTTTCTGTTTAACTGTGTAAACAAGCCTGGTTTTTAAATGAACAGGCTTTAAACAACACAGGAAGGTTTCAGTTTTTCACAGTACCACTAATTATTGCGATGCGAGGTAATATCCCTTGAATCAACTAGAGTCTTGCATAAGGTAGGATAATGTCTACTAGAGACATTTTAAAGAGATGGTTAGCAGCATGAACTGTAGCACACACACCAATATTCAACTGATCCTCATTTTTAAAGGAAAAAAGAAATTATAGGTTTTATGTGTGGTGACATGTCCTCACTCATTTCAGTCTGTTTGTACTCGAAAGGAAACTCCACTGAATCAACACACATTTGTCACACATTTTGAGAAGAGGTCTCTTCAAAAGGATCCTGAAGGAATACAGGAGCTCAGCCACAGGTTAATGTAGCAGCTTCTGTCATTAGTCAGGCTAGTGGATTCTGAACCTGAACATAACTGAAGAGAACAAAAGCCATGTGAAGTCCTACTGCAACTTTGCTGGAAGCGTTATTAAGTGCTTTTGCTTTTCCTCAATTACGTCTAACTYTGAGACCAAACTGTCATCTTCCATAAAAGAGGGCTATTTTCAAGACGCAAAATGCTGAAAATAAAATTTTCAATCACAGCTATGAAAAGTAAATTATTCTTTTAAGCAAGAAAGTTTCCATGGTTGCTTCCATCATCTATTTTCCAGCTCAGATGAAAACTCTTATAAAGTTTAACTTAAATCTGGTCTCTGATTACTTCCATAAAGGCATTCTTCAGCTGTCCTGATTTTACGACATCTATTCCCCATATATTCTCTTTTTGTGCCATCRCCAAATGAATTTTTCTTTTCGTACTACCACCAGTGTAGAGTGGGCCACAGTAACACTCTGAAGCTTGGCTGTTCAGTAGCAACTAACCRCTTGCTTCTGGCATCCTGGATTCCCTGGCACAAAACATCCTGCCAGCACTCAATAAACCATTATTGACTGCAGTATTCAAAGGATCAATATTGTAGACTTTCATCAACAAGTACACCATTGGCATCCTCAATTATTGAAGTTTCAACTGATCTAAAACCTTCAGTACCTCAAATACCTGCTACTGAGGCTCTCAAACTGCCGGTCCAAAATGCATTTTTACTTCTTTGTTTTGTTTATTTGCATTAGTCCAATAGTAACTTTTTTTGCTTTTCAGTAGTTCTGCAGAGTAAAAACATTTCTAATGATATTTTTGTATCAGCAGAAGCTACATAATGAAAACAGTAAAAAACAATAGAAGGGTAATTTTGCTTATATGGCTTATTTTCTATACTTTTTTCACCCAGGATAGACAGAACAATATTTAGATGCAAAAGGAAACTATGGAAAGAGGAAGATAAAGTGCAGAATAGCTTTTCTGGAATGGAACATAATAAAAAAATAAAGTGAATCTTGGGGAAATGCTGAAAGAAGAGTTGGTGCTGTAAGAGAGTAGATGGTCTCTGAATTGTTCACCTTGCCCTTCATCAGAGAAGCAGAGGCTTTTACATTTCAACATGTAAATAAGGAGGTATCCATTGAAATAATTGATTCAAATTGTCTTTTTACTCTCTAAGTAGATGTCTCTAGAAGATTAAGAGTTCTTTGAGAGAACTCTTTGTTGAGACGGAAGGAGGTTTCAGAGAGGTCCTGAACCAAACTTACATCTTTATAACCACGACCCTTGTCATGACCACATCACTCTGAGTCTTAGTTGGGAACCATCATTTCTCTATTAGAACTTCAGGAGACATCATTTAATCTTCTGTTTCCACCCATCATCACAGTACATAAAGGCAGGACTTCTTTGCCTCACCATCTTTGGACTGTAATGTCTCACACAGTTTGAAGTACACAAACTTCCTTCTTTCAGGTGTTCCCCATCCCATTCATGCATTCATTTTACATGAGCTCGGCTGTGTTAACAGTTTGTGCATCTGGAATGTAAGCAAAGAGGGCTTGGTGGGTGAGGCAGAGGAAGGTACAGAAGCAAGCTCCAGAGATTGTGCTGGGTAATATGGAACAGGCCTGATATGATTTTAATTAGAGCTCATGCCACAGGATCATTTACTCACAAAAAGTATTCAAGGACTTGTGGGCTAGAAACCTCTGTTTAGAGGAGACTTCTCTCCCCTAGGCTGCTTCAAGATGTCACTGTATTAGCTAGTTTTAAAYATGTGTGGTTCATTCCAGATTCCGTGCCCCCAAGTGTTCCTGGCATGGCAGTCACTTTCTACTCAACTCCTGTCACTAATCAACAGAGAAGCTGCTGCAGAGCTTGGGGATATTTAGGAAGAATAGATTAAATAAAGTAGAATCAGAGCAGCTTGGTTTCAAGTTCAATTTCTTTTGCTAGCTCTTTATGCTACAGCTTGCTGCCTGCTTTTGACCTTCTAAAAGCAAATTCCTCTGTAAATTAGGTTAACACTGCTTATTTCAAGAAGCACACTGAGCTGATGAGCTAAGATGTTAAATAACCCTTCATAAGGAGAAACTAACTGTGAGTACAAATTGTGGAGTAGATCTAGTTATTCTAAGCTTGTAAGATAATTTAAAAATTCTTCAGAAGACAGGTTAGTGTGCAACCTTTAAAACAGTTATTTTAACAAGGGAGTACATTTATTATGGATGTGACTTCTGCAAAGCACACTCAGTATTTCAAAAACAGGCACACTTATGATATATGTCCCTGGATTGCTCATACATCCATATAAACAGAAAACAGCTCTTTGGAGGTCAGTGAAATCTTTAGATCTTTAGATTTCACTGAGGTTATGTTGTGGTGAAAATCATCGTATTGGAATCATGTAGCCAAGTTTTGATAGTGGAGGGTCTGCAGGGGTGGCTTTTGTGAGAAGCTGCCAGAAGCTTCAGCTGTCTTTGATAGAGCCAATGCCAACATCTCCAAGACAAAACCTCCAGTGGCCAAGGCTGAGCCCGTCAACAGCATCCTCTGGGATAAGAAGGAAAAAACCCCCTACACAATTTCAACTTCAACTGTGAGAGAGGTATGGCAATAAGTGAGAGCAACAACTCTGCAGACCCTGAGACCAATGAAGGAAGGAACCCAAGCTGGAGCAGTCTGTGAAGAACTGCAGCCTAAGGGAAGGACTAACACACAAGAAGTTGGTGGGGGTGTATCTCCTATGGGTGGACCACACTCTGGAGCAGAGGAAGGGTGTGAGGAGTTCCCTGAGGAGGAAGGATTGGCAGAGACAGTGTGTCTGCCAACCTGACTGCAGCTCTCATTTCCTGTCCCCTACACCACTGGGTGGGAGGAGGTAGAGAAAATGGAGAGTTAAATTAAGCCCAGGCAGAAGAGAGAGGTGGGGGGAAGGTGCTTTTAAAGATTTGATTTTRTTTCTCTTTACCCTACTCTGATTTAAATGATAATAAACTAAGCCATTTGAATGGTAAAAGATTAAACCATTTGAATGGTAAAAAATTAAGCCATTTGAATGGTAATAATTTTTAAAAAAGATTTTAAGGTGCTTTTAAGGATTTGATTTTATTTCTCTTTACCCTAGTCTGATTTGAATGGTAATAAATTAAGCTAATTTCCACAAGTCAGGTCTGCTTTGCTCATGATGGCAGCTAGTGAATGATCTCTCCCTGTCCTGATCTCATCCCACAAGACTTCAGTTATACTTTCTCCTGTCCAGCTGAGAAGGGGAGTGATGGCTCCCCTTTGGTGGTCACCTAGCCAGGGTCAACCCACCACATTCATAAGAGTGGGATACGTATTTGCTGTGGTTCTATGCAAAACAAACAGTAGCATTTGAAAATAATAACAGTGAAGTAAAAAATACAGACAAAATACAGACATCAAAGATTCTCTTGTTAAAAGATATAGCTCAGTGATGAAATGTGTTCTCCAGCTCTGATCTAAGTGTTACAGTATTGCTCTTTGAAAAAAAAAAAAAGGAACTGGAAGAAACTAAAAAAGTGACACATGCCGCTTGCCTCACTGAATGTTATTTTAATACTAATGTGGAAATTTTGCTTTGTGCACAAACACTTTTCTTTAGGGTGGATAAAAAAAAAGCTCGAAGAATTCTGTATCTATTTTACTGGTGATGACAAGTATGTTAATTGCTTGCAGATAACATCTGCTCTAGTAAAATCAAGATGCAGACTCTCACTGGACTGCTAGTGCTACACTTTGCGCTTTGTCTAGGAGGTCTGCTGCTCTTTGCTGAAGTTTGAAGGGAGCTGAAGTGCCTTTGAATTTTTTGAGAATCTTCCAGTAACTGAAACCAAATCTGCCAGGAGTCATGGGTCATGGCAATGTCTCTCTTTGAGCACAGGACTTACCTTTGAAGCTTGGAGGCTTTCACTGACCATGACGACGAAGTGTGCTCTGGCTGAAACAAGTTCATGGTGATCTGCCAACAGCTCTGCATGTGAGAGCCTCTGATTTCTTTCTGTTTACAGTAGACGGTGAAGGGCCTCTCCTGCTAGAAAAGTGTGAGCCTGGTAAACATAATGTCAGATCTAAGGAGCCCTTATCCTCCACAGACCACATTTACAATTTTACAGTGTGCTTATGCAGGCCATGCCATGAAGTTGCTTACCAGATGTGCCTTTTGAATCTGTCAATCACAGTGTTGAAGCAGCAGCTCCAGACTGTTACCATTTCCTACTTCCCACCATGCATTTGCATATGTGCTCAGTAGCAAGCTTGCTTTAGCTTCCCTAAAATACTTGAATCTATTAAAGGGAAAATTCTTGTCAATCTGTTATTGCAATAGCATTTATGAAGGAGCAAGGGACACACAACTCCCACTCAACCTCGAACAGTAGACCATTATTAAAATTCTAATCACACAATGAATAGTAAGTGTAGGTTTGCGATTGCACACTTAATAGAGCTTGTCCTGTGCCAGCCAGGTTCCCACTAGGAATAAAGCTCTGCCATATACTGAGAGATGTTGCCAAGATTTGTGCTGTTGGTGGACAAAAAAAGAAGTAATTTCTTGGTTTTACTGATTTTTTTTCTCAAGTTCTTCTGCTGTGTAGGAATAAACAACTGCACAAATATAAGATGGAAAAAATGACAAAGCTGCTGAATTGCTGAACAGAAGCTTGTACTGGATTGTATACAGCAATCTACATTGTATCTATCTGTGGACAAAAATCTACATCAGATTTATCGCCATCATTAGTGAACACAACTCAATGGTCTTTTCCTGTTGTGGCAAAGCATAATTTTTTTACCGAGTTGTAAAAAGAAAAGGAATGCATATAATCCTTTGGTTTTGGTTCTTCTTCTTTTTGCACTGTTCACAAAGCTGCAGTGGAAGTAAAAGCATTTATCTCTTGGATCCTAATTAAAGAAGGTTGTGGATTGACTAAAGASAGCATTGAGAACAGCAGCAAGAATGATCAGAGGTTTTTAAGCATACAGAAATAGTGAAGGACTTTGGGCTATATTTTATGGAGAAGAAATAACTAGGAGAAACATGATAAAAGGTAAAATACAGGTAGCTACATATTACAGCTATGAAGAGAGGGGTAATATACTGTTCTCCATGTTCAGTAAAGATGAGAAAAGGGTCTGCAAGGTAAACTCACAGCAAGGAGGATTTCAGCCTGAAACCAGAGAAAACTTTCTAACAAGAACCAGTGTGAAGTCCTGGAACAAACTGATGTGAAAGTTTATGAAGGCTGAGCCTGCCCTTCCCGGTAATGCAGCTGCTCCTGCAGTGGGTTAAAGAGATAGTTTTAAAAGGTACACAAAGATATTGGAAGACTTTTTTAGCATACCTTAAAAAAAAAAGAACCACCTAAGGAAAATGGTCTTTCTTTCTATAAGATATTACTAAAAATTCTAAGCAGCGTCAGTCTAAAGAGAAGCTGAATGGCAGGGTGTATCATTAAATATCTGTAGCAATGACAACATAATTTTTATTTTTGACTCTGGGTCAGCTAAGTTTTGAGGTGGTTCTGGCTGCRCATTTTAGTCAGAATAGGCATACAAAGGGGATTTTTAAACTCTTCAACTACATTACATTTGACTATGTACTGAAAAAAGGTCAATCTTGGAACAGTAAAAATTCCAACCTGCTGGAAATGAAAAATAAAGGAAATCTCTCCTTTACCCCACACCTTCTGTGCCATTGCAGGGGGAGGATCCTCTCCCCCAGTCTTCTTTAAGCTCAGGAAAGTTTAGCAGCTTCCTGGTATGCAAYATATTGCACACATAACCCTAGATAACATCAGCCTTGTTCCCTCATGCCTGAGGCAAGGCTGTGGGGCTGCCCACCTCTCCTCTGCCACTGGCCTGCAGCCACACTTGTGCTCCTCACCCCAGCCCTGCACAGCTACCCTTCTGCCCTGGCATGACTGGGATTGGCTTGTTCTGAGGGAATATTCCAGTCCTCCCACCTGCCATGGCTCCAGTCTGAACCCCAAGAGCCACCACCAGGAACAGGGAACAGGCACCATTGCTCCCTGCTCTCAGGTGCAGCCCTTTCAAGGGGCACAGTGCCACGTGTAGTGAATGAAGGAAAGAGCTCCCACCCATGAGAGCAAGAAATCCCTCCCGGCATCACATCCTCTCAAMGCAAGAAAAGGCTTTCTGATATTCTTTGCCCTGCTTTGTTTTGACACCATTTTTTCTTTTGAGTTTTCTCTAAAGGAAAACTGTAGAGTTTCCCTGCATTCCTCTTTTCTCAGAAGGGACAGAGATAATGTTTCATAGTAAYCCAAAATTTCCAAACATTTCAGAACAGGAATTGTGGAGAGATGCAACAACAGCTGAATCCATATATTTGGTGCAGCAAGAAACTTTGTATTAAGTTATGTGTTGTGTTAACATTCATTTCTCAGCAGAAACCCCCTCTGCTGCTCTTGTAAGCACTGTTTAAAAGTCTCCTTATGAACAAATAAAAATCTGTGTCTCAATAGTCTAGGGAATCTCCACTACTGCTGGAAATTAAAAAGAAAACCAAAACAAATTACAGGTCAAATTAAAACAAAATGAAGCTTGGTAGATTAACTGGAGAGTGTTTTCAGTGCTGGTTATTCAGTTTACCAGATAGTCAACAAAATTTGTCAGTACAGAACACTGAATTCAAGAAAAGTGTGGGTTTGTTGGGTTTGGGGGTTTGTGGGTGTGGATTTTGGTTTAATAAAAGGGTAGTATCAATTGTTTCTTGTCCTAGAACACAGCTCTGGAATTTCTTAATTGATTTTGGTATGAGTTATATTTCACTGCTTGCTCTTCAATAGCTTAATAAAATGAAAATTTAGAACAGGAATTAAAGATTTTATTTCATTTAATATATTATAATGCAATACAATTTCATTTTTTTCATCTATTTTAATAGTTTCCTAAAATGAATGCCTAAAATTAGGCTCTGTGCTATATAGAAAAAACTCAGTTTGATTTTTCAGAACTGCTTAAAACCAGCAACACTTACCAAGGGCATTCAGCATCTGTTGACTGCAGAACATTTACTTGCCTTAACTTTGGAGTACTGAGAGCCTAAATTAAGGTATCCATTCCAAAAATATTGTAAAAGCTGTTATAAGTTCCTTGTTTACATCTTTCTAGTTCACTCTGTCTTGGTTCTTTTCCCTCAATTCCATAAGAAAACAACTAGCTGCAATCAGATGTTGAAACTACTTTCTCTAATTATGCTCTTGTGTTTCTGTAGTTTCAACAGTTTATTCTTCATGTTATAGAAATAAACCTATTCTAGTTAAAGCTTTTAGTTCCTTGATTCCCTCTGTCTCCCTTCAAGTTTTAAAAATAGATTTGTGCAACCTGATAGATTTGCTTATTTACAGAAAGACCACAGTTACCTCCTTCCCAACGCAGGAAAATTGAAATATAAAAAAATTATATTTTTGTATGGTCAACCATAGAGTCTTCTTATTTTTTTTATATGGAATGTTTACGTTGTATTGAAACAGAAAAGCACAATT
Organism: Cardinalis cardinalis; assembly: GCA_014549065.1. Taxonomy (NCBI): domain Eukaryota; kingdom Metazoa; phylum Chordata; class Aves; order Passeriformes; family Cardinalidae; genus Cardinalis; species Cardinalis cardinalis. The sequence goes on along the minus strand of JACDOX010000037.1, from coordinate 4,200,087 downwards.
ATAAAACTGACATGCATTATTTTAGATTAATACACACATATGCCTTGATGCCAGTGTAACCACTGCTGAAGTCAAAGGCAAGAGAGAATAACAACTGCCATGTCACAAACAAGCCACAAAAAGGCAATAAATAAACTTATATTGATAAAGGACCTAGAATCATAGAATACCAGGTTGGAAGGTGACCTCAAGGATCATCTGGTCCAGCCTTTCTTGGCAGAAGCACAGTCTAGACAAGATGGCTCAGTACCCTACACAGCTGAATCTTAACAGTGTCCAACACTGGGAGCCCACCACTTCCCTGGAGAGATCTCAGTGGCTGATTGTTCTCATTGCAAAAAAATCATCTTGTATTTCATGTGAATCTTCCCAGGAATAACCTGCAGCCATTACTCTTTCTCTTTTCCATATGACTCCTTGTAAAAATGTAGTCTCCATYTTCCATGTAGGCACCCTTAAAATCCTGGAACATGGTTTTAAAGTCTCCTGTAAGCCTTCTTTTCTCAAGGCTGAGGACACCCAGCATTCTCATCTTTTTCTCATATGAGGGGCTTCCCAGTCATTTGATCAGCTTTGTGATCCTTCTCCAGCCTGTCCACATCTTGCAGGCAAGGACCAAAACTGACAAGTGCTGAGTAGAATGGGAACACGTTGTTTCCCATTGAAACATTGTAAATCCAAAAACCATTCAGTCACTTGCATTATAACCTTTCAGTTCCTGCTTTCTSAAAATTGTGCAAGATTGGCAAAACTGCCTTCTTTTTTATTTGAGGGAAGGGGTTTTTGCTGTGGAGTCTTTTTTTCCCCTTCTCTCATTATCCCTACTTAGATACTGCAGATTATTAACTACCATGAACCTAGTGTCTAAATTTAGAAATAACAAACCCTGTATTTCAGTAGCACAATTTCTTTCTAGTCTAAGATGCCTGTTATTGCAGAGTAAAATTAATGCAATTGTATCCATGGCTTGGAAGCCCTCAGTTGAGAGAAGATCCATAACACACTGCAGTATAAGTGTAACTGGTCTAATGAATCAGAAAACACACATCATTTCTGGGGCTGCTTTAACAATTTACCCAGAGAAACAACCTTTGAAGGAGTTCCCACTGGAAATCAAACTAAAGATATGGGGTCAAATCACACTTGTAAAAAAGTTAATTCTAAAATGAAAGAGGAAGTATAGGAGGGAGAAAAAGAGGGAAATAAGGAGTGAACGTTGTTTGGAGTAAAACTCCTGCCGATTTAGGTTCTAACCTGACCCTAGTGGTATCTGCTTAGATGGCTGAAAGTAAGGTAACCCTAGCAGACTTGCCTAGAAGGTCACATATTTGTCAGGTGTGAAGCCAGAAATCCAAAAGTATCAATGAGAAATAAAAATATACAAAAATTACAGAGCCTTCCCACAGATTATAGTGTGCACCCAGCTATTGTGATAGAGGCTAAAAACACTTCTTTTTAAGACTGCAGGATTTAAAAAGGCTCAAATCTACACCTTAAAGGTGTTGAATGCACTGGAATAATATTTCTGTGTTTTGATTCCCTGACAATATGCCTCCTATTTAAGGAAAATTGCATATTTTGTTTGCCAGTTCTTCACTGATAAACTGCTTTAGAGATTGTGATGACACAATTTGGCAAACATTTTCTCTGAGGAACACAAAGAAAAGAAAAATGCACAATTCCCAGTTCATGTGTGCTTTCAACCATTCCCTCTTGCCAAAAGGAAGAGCCCTAGTCACTTGTTTCAAAAGGAAAGAGGCAAGATTTATCTTAGGTGCCACTGGAGGTTAGAACAGAATATTACAAGAAAAGAAATGATACCATGGAACAGAATAAGAAAAATTGAGGCCAGCTGAAAAGATGGAAGACCAAAAAAGACACACTGAAAAGTAAAGAGGGACACTTGCATCTACATCTGTTGTCAGGAAGAGCAAAACTCCCGCTAACAAAATCTCAGCTGCTTTACAGCTGGTACCACAGTGTCCCYCATGGAAAGATCTTGAGGGACTTGGAAAAAGATTTAGTGTTTCTCTGAGCAGAGGCACAGAATCCATCTCCTGTTAAAAGTAACCATCATCAGAAAAGGGAAATCCTGTGGTTATTTCCACTATAGATGGGAATCTTTAATCAATGGGATTCAGTACTGAAGTACAACTGCATGTAAAATACATGCTTTTGAAATGGCTTCATATCATTGCAGAGTCATACCAAAGTCATCCTTTAAGTGTAAGTTAATCTGTGTAAAAAATGATGAGATATACCAAATCCCCAAGGGAAGAGAGGCTTTGAAGGATGGAGTGCACACAAAATGGGAGGCAGCACTGACTGATGAATACTGCTCTCTTAATGGAACAGTAGTCAAATCTCTGCCCTGTGTGTTTGCAGTAGGTGGTATGTGCTAGGCTATTGCTGGCAAGTTCCAGGAGAAGGCATAGATAAGATAGGAAGAGAACACTTCCTCCTCTGCTTTCAGCGTTAACTGAAACACACAGTGGATAAAAATATGTATTTTGTGAAGTTGGCTCAGAAAGCTTCAACTCCCCCAGCACCTGGATCCTGATAAATGTCAGCCATATGACACACCACTCTGTTCTTCTCATACATCTTTAGCCTCTCTGCAGTTTTACTCTTTAATCCATCTCTCATCTTCAAGCAGAACTGCACTGTTTGTATAACAAGTAATAAGGAAGCTAAGCAGCAGGAGCAAGAGAAGGTTTTTAGGCCAAATATATCATTTGAAACAGAATACAAAATGCAGAATAGCTCTACTGTTATTGTTAAATACAGTTCCTTATTCAGTGTTAAATGAAAGCTACTAGCCATTTTTCATGACAGAGTCACAAGTTGGTTCTGAACATCTACAAACTCCACTTGTATTAAACAAATTCGTCTATAAATCTAGCTCATTGTTTAAACTCCATTTTAAAATTTTCTTCCTTAAATTAAKTCAATTTCTGTTTCTGTTTTCTGCCTTGTTACAGGTAGGAGTCTGTTAGGGATACAAACTTTTTCCACAGCAAATAGGTAATAACTTTAATGGGGTTTTGGGAAGTCCATCAGAAAAAGAAACAAGGAAAAATTTAAAATACTATTTCTGAGTTATCACTAGATATTAAAGTCCATGTCTACCCATGGATAAGTCATATTACATTGAATCCAGAGGGTGCTATCAACACTCACAGAGCATCAAAAACTGTTTTGAGGGTAATGAAGTGTGAATGATATCCAAAGTTTTTTAAAGTCTAATCCATTAAGTCCTACAGTGATGTTGCAAAGCAAAATTTTAAAATTTAGGAGTCTTATACCTAATACTAGATAGTGTGATCTGGGACGCTGTAAAGCATTGATTAGCATTCTTTGGGAAAATTTTGGGTATTTCCATGACGTGCTTCTTCTTATCTCTGTTTCAAGTTTATCAAGATCCAGATGGGGAATCCCATGTTATACAGGTCTAATACTCTTACATGTTGCTGGAGTCCCCAATTTAGTGGAAATTACTACAGTTTGAGGAAAGCTGATCTCATAGTTTTTTGCTTTGTAATTGCTTATTTATTTATTTCTCTGGAAAGAGCATTCAGAAGATCTAAGAGGCCAGCATATGGGTGTGCAAAGTGTTAAATTGGATGTAAAATTAATGCCTAAAGATAGATGAACAACAAAGTTATTCCTTCAACATGAACTGCACAGATTGCCATCTCATAGGGATACAGCAGACCTGGAAGGGAAGACTCAGGTTGTTTTCTCACGGAAATATAGCAAATAATGTAATTCATAAAGTCACAACATTTCTTCAGAAATTATTAGGTTGGTGCTTTTCACACAGTCAGAAAGAACAATGCGGGAAAAAAAAGTGTGCATACCTCAATAAAACATGAGCCACGGTGGGAAATAATTTCCTAAAATTTAGCTCAGGATTAGAAGCGCTGAATAAAAAAGATTAACATTCAAAAGAGAGAAATAACTAGGAAAGCACTTAAGACATCAAAGAACTGAAAATCACTTGGACTTGTTACCATCCATGGGTTTGGTGTAGTTATTTATGTGCCTGCACAAGGGATTACCGCAGCCCCATTACGTGATTCTACAGTGGGAGACACCAGTGGATGGATGACACATAGGAAAACAAAACAGATTTTTAAGTACTGGCCAACCAAATGCTGATCTCCTGCTCTGTGGAGATCATTAACATTTATGGTGCCAAACCTAACCTCTGACAATTTAGTCAACCAAAAGGGATGAAAATCGAATACAAGAAATGCAACAGATTAATGTCTGATTCACAAGCTCGTGGAGACTGCTAAATGTAAGAAAAGATTCTGCAGAGTAATGTAGACAGATTAAAAAAGCCCTTTGATTCAGTCATGGCAATGAAAACATCAGGATTGCAAACAGCTTGTGTAAATGCCTATATCCTCTCCTGAGTTTAACTGGCTGGGTCATGAGGGTGCCATGAGGGCCAATGGCTCCTTGGGGTCAGGCACTGAGAGTCACAGGACTCTTCCACTGGGAGGTGGATAGGCAGTATCCTGGTGGCAAGGGCAGCTGGGGACAGCAGGACCAGCCCCAGCCCTGGACACTGGGCACTTCCCTGGGAATGGACTGAGGATAGGCTGGGACAGGCTTGTGGGTGAGCCTGACTCAGTGGATACACAGCTGAGCAAGGCAGGGCTGTGAAGAGTTGGAAGCTGCCCTGCTGTGGCAGTTCTGGGGCAGGGGCTGATGGCCTGCCCCAGAATGATGAATACTGCCCCAGGCCTGCTGAAATTGGGCCCTGGGCTGTTGGCAGCGTTTTGGAGCACCTGAAAGAGCTGGCCAGGGCCAGTAAGGCCTGTGGATACCTCCATGTCCTTAGATATAATTTTTAGTTTTGTCTGACTTTATCTCAATTTTATTTCTCAAACTGATAATTTTTGTAATGAATTACATCACAATAGAAGAAATTGTTTACCTTCGTCTTAGTTGTCTTCCACTTATACAAGTGATTTCAGGATACCTGATAAACTCCAACTAGCTATTTCCCAAAGGACTTGCAGTCCGTGGAGGCAACYTGCGGTTGGTGTGCTGTTGAACTGCTCTAACTGTACTACCAAGGCTATTAGAGAGGATGCAGGATATTCTTCCACTAACCTGAACTTTACAAGTTTATAAATCAAAAGGAGAGGTAACAGTAACAGATTGCAGTACATGAATACTCATCAGCTAGTGAGTACTGATGAGTACTCTAGTCCTGAAGAGCACTTGGATCTAGGGAGGCCTGKGCTCTCTCAAAATGTTCTCCTAATGTCAAACAAAATCCTGCAGTGACCATATAAGAAGGGGGCAAAGACAGTTTTGGAAACAAGCCATAAAGAAATGAATTATATGAATAAATAAGAATTCATTAGTCTTTCTGCATAAATCTCAAATCATTCAACAGCAAGCAAGAGTAGCCTTGCCCTCTTTGACAAATAGGCTAAAATCTACACCAAACTGATCTCATTCAGGATTACCTAATCCCCAGCGGCAATGCTAGAAACCATGCTGTACTTTGCGCATTACATTGTACTCTTTTGCCCTTAAAGCTTTTCCTCTTCTACAAAAGGCCCTGTAACCTGCAGATAAATGCCATTCAACATTGAATTTCTATGAATACAATACTCTCTTGTGATAGCTCAAAAATCCAAGAATAGGCTGTATGAACATGTAGACAATAGTGATCTATTTCTGAAAGGCAAAACTACATGGAGCCAAAATATTCGAGTCTGAAGAGCCTTCATAATTTTCCAAGGCCACCCAGAAGCAGAATTAATGAATGTTTTAATACACCTTTCTGCGTGCATCTATAGCAAGGGCTCTTCCATGAGTGAATAGGAAATAAATCTCAGGCCTTCTGTAGAAAGTCCACTTCACAGAGAGATGAATTTTGTGTATATTTTGTGATATGCTATTTAAAAAGGAATTATCTTAACTTTAAACAATTTAGACATCAAAAGTTTGGATGCTCATTCTGGAGAGCAACTGTCACAATACAAATCCTGTTTCATTAATTTAAACAATAATAGACAATTATAGACTATAAATAAATAAAATATATTTATCCAGCAGCTACTGTCCTTTCCTGGCATGTTCTACCTGACTGAAGGTGTCATAAAATAGTGTTAATAAATCTTTGGTGATCCTTGTTGTGCTGCACTATTTTCTCTCCAGCGTTACCTTTCCTATTGTTATTTTTGGATTTTTTTYCCTGTGCTGTAGTAATTTTAGCAGCTGACCTGTTAGAGCATGCATTTATCTTCTGACTTTCATGTGCCTTAACTATTGTATAACAAAAGCCTGCTTCATGGAGCTCTGAGCGACCTTCCCTCGTAGAGGCCATGGCGAGAGGTATGGGCTGACAGACTCATCTCTGTGTCTCCTGATATTATTCATTGTGCAGGCCTGAGCCAACCCTAGTCTCCATGGTCTTTTCAGTTTACATTCCTTGTTCTGGAAGATGCCAAGAAACAGCAAGAAAGCATTTATTAAATTAGACATGGAGACATTACAAAACAGGAAGGGAGCTGGATGGATGAGTATTTATCTTCTGAAGGTCCCAGCAAAAGACTTGTTCAAATTGCTGGAGATTTTATTTGGTTTGGTAAGCTACAGGCTTCTACTACACTTCTTTGGCTAAGCTCTTCTTTTTAAATCTCATGTGCACTGTTGTCTTTGTGGAGATACAAAGAAGTATATTACCTTGGGTATGACTATACAGGTGTAATGAGGTGAACTTAGTGTTTATTTGTCGTCAGTGGGAAACTGTTCCCAATAAAATGAAGGTCACAGGGAGGGCGCCAAACTTTTTGTCATTTAAGATCTTCCTTTTTCAAGCAGGTAAAAAGGTACAACATGTATGACTCCAAACTTGAGCTCAGCTGAAGCAAACTATTTGCTGTGCTCTAAACTCAGAATGAAGGATTACTTTCTATAGGCTCTATTCAGCAAAAAGTCCAATTTTTGTGGTTTTGGCACTAGTTTCCTTGTGGGCTTCAATGTTTTAATTTTCACTGAGCTGAAGTCTCAATCAAGGGCCAGAAGTTTCTCCACACCTCTCCCTTGAGAATCAGTCTGGAGGTTCTGGCAGCAGCTGTTTTCAAATATTGAAAAGATATCATGATCCCAAAGCACAGAGTTTTTGCCTTRTATTTACTCATCTCTGTAGTCTACCTTAACCCTGTCTTGACATGGGTCAAGTGTTAATGTTAGCATATATGTGTTTAAACAGAAAGCAAGAACTAATCAGCTGCTCTCTGTTTTGAAGATGTATGGGTAGAAGCAAATATCAGTAACATAGAGCGAAAAATAAAAAAAAAAATAATCCTATAGATGGTGCAATTATCTTAAACTAGCTTTCTAAATTCAGAAAATACAGTGTTAAGGTTAAACTTAAGAGTCCCAAATACATTAGCATGTGAAAATATAGGGGAGTTAACTGTAAATTTACTTATCTTACATACTTCTACTACACATCTTTGGGCTATAACTTCTCTGTAGATTGAGTATCTCTAAACATTGAAATACAAAATAAACTGTGATGAAGGTATTCCAATGTGATACCTGAGTAAAAAACAAAATATTTTTTAAGAGACCCTCATTTTCCCCAGTGTTGCTTAATTCCAAGAAGAAGAAACAAAACTAAACTAAACAAAACAGAACAAAGCACAAAGAAACAAAACACACAAAACAAAACAAAACTAAAAAACAATACAGAACCAAAACAACAAATAAACAAAACCCCCAAAACAAAACAAAACCAACAAAACAAAAACAGAAAAAAAGAAGAATCTTGGTTCTCTCTTTGTAATCTAATTTTATAGTAATTACTATGATAATTCTGCTACCTCATCTCAATTTCTGAAGTTTGAGGTGATGAGAACTGCATAGTGTCCAGGAGCAAATTTTTTCTGCATAGCACATGCAGACTTTCAAATGAGCTGTAATAATTGTCTGGAGTCATACACTGAGTAGCAAAGGTTTAAATACAATAGATTTACCCTAATATTTGTGCTTGTGACTTTGCAATCTAAAAAACATTCAGCATATTTCTATATGAACTACATAAAAACAGACATCGTATAAATCCACACATTTTAATGAACAATAGAATATTAGGTGAGTTTGCAATTTTAATATGCCACAGGGAGGATTAGATACAGGTAAGTGCATTGACAGTGCCCCATGCCCAATGGCATGATTAAAATGCATTTTCTCACAGGATGTATGAGTAAACAGATGCAGAGGGAGCTCCAAAATCTCCTAACTTCCATTGAAATTAATATAGATGATGTGCCTCAGGATATTATGCATACAGAGTATTGGTTTGCAACTGTAAATGTCCAAAAGGCCTTTAAAATGTAGCTGTAAAAACTGATCCTGATGTTTGTTCTCACTCAGATAAATTCTGAGTGAGAAAACACCAAGAGAGCACCTCCCAGACACCTGGTCCATGTCCTTCCTCTGCTCCGTAGCAATGAGCAGGTAGGCTAAAATGTGCCCAGGTCTTTGGGCATTTTGAAATAGACTACAGTGAGTACAAAAGTTATCTATTTGTCTTAATTCATTCCCAAGGAAGACAAATCAAGTCTTTGTAGAAGTCTGAAGGAGAAATGTTTTTTGTTAAAGACACGGATCTGGCATCTGAAATTTTTCCCTGCTTGCATATAGAAGGTAGCAACAGTATCTCAAAAAAACAAGAAAACAAACAAAACACCAGGGAGGCATCTCAGATCTGTTGCCTTGCAAGAGCTGTTCACAAGTTGTTTTATCCCACATTTATCCCCAGGTGCAAGAACASAGATAAACAGCTATTGGGACAAATAGGTTTTTTTTCAAATTCCCATCTAACCTTACCATATTTGTTGATGAGCCACTAAATCGTGGTCAAATGGAAAGAGGTGAATCAATTAAGAGAGTCTATAAGACTTATTATTTGTCTGGGAAGTGATGTTAATTTACCCTGTTAAGTCCCTTAGGGAACATAAGGAGCAATAATGATCATTCTGAGTTTCAAAATTCTCCTTGCCAAAAAGGGCAATTTTTTAACATTTGCTTCAGATAGAAGAGAGAAGACAATCATTAGAACTTAAAGGACAGCTAAAATAGAGGACAGCCATGATGAGTTATAGATAGAAAAGGCTACAAGTGTACATTGCTATAGTTCTCCTTAGAAGTACAGGAATATGAAAGAAATACTGGAAAAATGCTTATAGCCAAGTCAAAGGATATTGAAGAGACAAACAGAATGGAAGGAGAAGCTAGGGCAACTTCCCATGATTGATAGGTGGATGTATAACCACTATGAATCTTTGGTCAGTTCTAACCATTATGAATCTTTGGTTTTGGAACTACATTGGTTTATTCAGGTGAGTTGAATATCTGCCACAGTTTTAAGTGATTGCCCATAGGAGCTGCACATGGAAGTCTGGGATGCTATATCCATGTGGCCATAGACACAGATTGTTTGAGGCAGAGAAGGTGGCAGAAATTAGTATATTTCAACACTGAAGAAGGTAGAAACTGATTTGGCAGAAGGAGATTTGTCTGGGGAAGCTGCAGTATAGAATAGGGTGCACACAGTGGTCACCACATGAGAAGGAGTCAACACCTCAGGGCTGCACACAGCCCCAGTTACTGGGGAATACCCACCCACACCACCCACACATGCAGAAGCTGTAGCAGACACTGCTTTATTTTAAGTGTTCTCACCACAACTGCAGCTTTTTCTGAAGTTCAATATCTTCCAACAAATATGAAAAAAAGCAAACCAACAATGTAACTTTCTGTAATTTCAGAATACCACATTTCTCCAGCCATGTTAGCATTAGAGTGTAGATGGAGGACAAAACAGTGGAATGCATCCAGCAAAAGCTAAACACAAGCTTATCACATTACAGTCTAAATTTCATATGCAGTAGAAAGCAAAGTAGTGAAACAACTCCCAACAGGAACATATTGCAATACTGAATAGTCAATCTGAGAGAAATGAGAAAACAAAAGGCCTCAAGTACAAGATGCTAAGGTAAAAACAGCAATTAGTCAAATCCCCTGCGAAAACATAGATCCTTTTCCTTTCCTTTTATTTTCCTCTTCCATTCCTTTTCCTTTCCTTTTCCTTTCCTTTTTCTTTCCCTGAGTTTGGAATCGAGAGCAGAGACCAGCCAAAGCTGATTGTGGATATTTTCAGTAAGTGGTTCAGTAGTGGGCACAAATGTCCATCAACCAGCTCCAGTGAACAGGATGGGATGGGAACCTACTCACAGGCACACTGGGGGTGTAACAGTTTGTCTGAACAAAACCATGCACTAAAACTCCTGTCTCAGTGTGGTTGGAAACTTTGCTGTACATTAGGAGAAAACCAGACAAAAGGGCAGTTCCAAGAGAGACACTACAGTGGCAGCCTAATGCAGTGTGACAGACTGAGTGAAATACAATCTGTAGTAATAATTTACTGAATTACTGAAATCTTGCCAGGTAGTTGATGGTTCTATTGCAAATGGACGATTTCAGGATACCCACAAGTAGCATGTTACAGATCATCAATTAATACCAGCTCATCTTTAATTTTTATAGCCTCTTTCTACAACTAAAATAGCCAATATAGTCCTACTTTTCCTGCTAGTAAATGAAACAGGTGCTGTGTCCATTTCAAAATAAATATTTTATTACACTAATTGACTCAAGAGCAGCAAAATTCATCCATCACAAGAATCTTCACTGCTCTTCTTTGAGTTTTTACAAGACTTATAAAAAAGTCATTTCTGCTCATAGCATAAAAATATTTTCCCATTAAAACAGTGGCCTGCTTTTAATAAATCCCAAAGTTATTGTTGGCTCTGCATTTCAACATGTAACCAAATGAATATTTTTTTGTGTGTAAGTCCTGAAACTTAATATACTCTGTAAAACTGCTAAAATCCTTCAACAACTCATTTAGTCTATGCAGATGTCAAGAGAGACAAAGCTGTATTTTAAACTATTATACAGTCATGATAGTCCTTTCATTCATTACTATTATCTCCATAAGTAGGAAAGGTTGTATTGGCAACATTTCTACTGGATTGCTGCAGAAAGAGAAATTTGCCTTCAGTGCTATCAAGAAGATAACCTACTTCAGAGCTTTATCTGCATATGTGGTATATTTTTTTAAGGTTGATAATAATGATATATGGGGGAACATTTATTCTTTCTTTAGCAGATGAGTGAGATAAGTTGTTGGCTATCTGACTAGTTTCCCTAAGATAAAATTTCATCCATTAAAGTCAAAGGAAATGTAGTCATTGCATTTGCCAGCATTGTGACTTCACTCCCTGATTTTAAACACAAAAGATACTCCAAAAAGAACTGTTTAAGTCAGTCTTTTCTGTACCTGAAGAAAGAACAGGTTTGACTGTTCTCACCTCTTCATTTCATGTGGGAGGCCCTGCATTGAACCATGGTAAAATATTTAATTGATTTTCTTTTCATGACCAAAGTATTTCATGCTTACAGTCTGAACTATCTTTCACGTAATCCTATTATGGCTCCCTCTCAAAAAAAGCACCCTTATTCTGGAGCAATATACAAACCACAGCTCTCTTGCGCTGCATGCCCCTCTCTTTCTGAGTATTTCAGCAAATGGCTGGTACTCAGCACTCCCCTGGAAACTCACACTGTACTGGCTTTAACCAAAATCAAGTGATCGACTATAGTGGGGGGTTTACCTATGCCTAAGTGACATAAATGCACAGAAAATCCCTTCAGTCAGCCTCCAGCTTGAGTGTGACAATGATTTGGAGCACTGAGATACTCTTACAACCAACATTTATTTGGGCCTTTTTAGATTAAAATAGCCTCATCTGTTGCATTTAATGCTGGACTCAGTACCATCATATACATGGCCAAAATTTTGACAACCAGCTAAAAATTAGGGTCCTCTTGAAATGCACCTCTGTATCCTTACAATTTTTATGGAACCTAACAATCTTTTTTTTTTCCTGAGAGCTGTGAGTTTCTGTACCTTCAAAGTCATTTAGTTTACAGCACCCTGGGACCAGATGGCAGAGAAGAGACAAACAACTGAACTTTACAGCATCTGAGTCGAGGCCTTCATAGGATTACAGGTATGTATTTTAGAAAAGCATTTAAAGGCTCTAGATGATACAGAGCACACCAAAACTGGGAGAGAGTGTCAGAAAAAAAGTCTTGCCAAGGGTTTTTCTCAGTAAAGGTGGAAAGATGGGCTGCTTGAAAGGTTGTTAATAACAGAAATTTACTTGTAATTTTCAGTACATCTAGAACCACCAGCAGAGATGCCTATAATGTGGTGAAATGTCTCCCTTGAGTTTGGTTGGCTTGATTGTGTCTGCTCTGCCTGRGGTGGCTGCCCGATGCTTTTGCTCACATAATGTCCACAGAGAGAAGGGCTGACCAGTTCCTGGATTCAAGAAGAAAGGCATAATTATAGATCACATAATTTAAAACTGACATTTTGAAGATCAATTTTCCATTTTTATATTTCTAAAATCCTTCTTACCACCCATGAATATCAGCAAAACCCAGGAGGGCTGCAAGCACTCAGCCCCACAGGACCTGYTGTATGATAGCATACGGTGACTTTGTTTGTCTCAGATGGAAGGGCTTGGTGACTAAAGGCTCAATCTATGGTCTTTCTCTTGACAGTTATAAAAGTTGCCTGCTCAAAGAAGCAATTTCCTGAAAAGAAACCCAGCACAGCACTGGTGCCCAAAGCAGCTTCAGTCATGGAGCAGCCTCGTGAACTTCCCTCACCAACAGAGCTGGCAGTATTGTGGGTAAAGGCAATATCCAAGGAGCTGCCACAATGGCTGTCCTTGTCATTCCTCAGGAAATTCCTCAGCTGGCAGCCATTTCAGTAGAGGGAGACTTTCCCCCCCTTTTTATGGAAACCTGTTCCAAGGGTTTCTTTTAACCCCAACCACAGCTTCCCTCTGCATGCTAACAAAGCAGTGAGCAAARGGAGCGATCTTCAGTCAGCTCTGCTCTGAAGGGCTGGCAGAAGCTGGAGTGCAGAAACGGGGAAAAACCTGCCAGGGGAAGCAGTGAGGTGTGTGTGTGCGCAGGGAAGCACACAAGGGGCAGGGAACTGGCTCTACAAATGTTGGCAGCACTCCAACCTGAGGCCAAACCTGCTCATTGCTGCCTTCTTCAAAGAAATCTAGAAGAATTAATAAACACTTGATAAAAGAGTCAAAACCACTGCATGTCAAATAATATGAAATTAGACATTGCAGCCTTCTGCTAGAAATCCTCTAGCATTCCCTTATGAAATGGCAATACAGACAATTCTAAAAGAAGCTCTTTGGCAAAAAGAAGCTCTCAAGTGCAACTAAAGCTGTGTTGTGTTTCATTTGTTTGGGTTTTTTTTTTTCCTGGTGAAAAAAGGTACCATACTTTAGAGTTCTTGTTAGAATTAATTAAGGAAAATAACATTATTATCTCAACCAGTTTACAGAAGTGGGTTAAAATTAATATGACTATGTCTATTCTATGTGAGGATACCTAGAAGGATAAACTTAATTTTCCAGACACACAGTAAGGAAAGAATTAAAAGAATTACAATGCTTTGCTCTGATCATTGATCAGATTATAATTAATAGGATGCCTTTTACATACCTAATACATCGTATTATATTGAGGCAGAGGTAAGGTTGTTTGGTGGCTTTTCATGTGAAAATATATACGTTTCTATTTTGGTGGTTTTAATCTTGTATTTATAAGACTTTCTGATCTTACAATATTTGTTTTAGGAGTACCACAACAGCCTCATAAAAGGATTTTATGCCAAATCACTGCTATGTATGTTCTCAACCTCAGTATAGATTTTATGTAGGGATATGTATGTGCATTCATTCACTTGATGCAGAACAGCTAACAACAATCAGGAAACTTTTTTTCAGTGGAGTTACATTCTCTTCTCCTAATAAGGTGTTTGCAGACAGGCATCTGGAGAAGCCCATCACTGCACAAGACATCTCAAACTACATGAAGTCAGTGTCTGTCCCTGCACTTATCTGGGAAGGTGACATCAGCACATTATTTCAGCCAAAGGATCATATACAGTTCAAAGTTTTTTTCCATTTTTGACAGATTTTAATTTAATTTGAAAAGCTATACTCCTAAATATTTTGTATTAGTTGAATCCCTAAATTTTCAATTTATTATTTAGAAACATCACATCTTTTTCTATTTTAAACTGTAGCTGTTGCCCATTTCCTTAATTTGTCTTTGTTTTTATAATATACCATTTTCTGCAACGATCTCCTGCCAAAAATAAAAATTACTTTCTCTCCTGACTAATGTCAGTCCTTTTGCAATAAATTTCTCTCACAGAGAATCCTAACTCAAATAACAATGATGAGTTCAAAACCGCTTTATAAATGGTGTACAAAGAGACAAAAATGTTTGTCAACATAATTTCACATATCTGCTGTCTCTTTTGGACAGGGACAGGAGATTTGTTTTCCAGCAGCATCTGAGGCAATGGCCTCCACTTTGTATATAGGATTATTTGTGTCAAAGCAATTTTGCATGCTTTTCAGCTGTAATGCTCAAGGGCAGCTGAGATCTATGATATTTTGCAGTTGCATGCTGGGACTAGTTGTCCCCTGCCGGCCATACTTCCCTTATTAAAGGGATTACAATCTCCCCATTTTCTGCATATCTGATTTAGATCTTCAGCTTCTTGCAAGCTGCTAATGCAGTCGCTTCGTTGGGCAACATTTGGATGTTTCTCTCTTAGGTTTTCCAGCCTGTTTTAATATACAATATCTGCTCTGTTCAGATCTTGGCTGTGTTGAACTTTCTTTTCTGGAACTGCAAAATATCATAAGTTTGGCTGCTTAGCACCACTGTCTAATGTAATACTCCCTAACCCATCTTTAAAAAGCCTGCCAAAGTCAGATTACTGCAAACATGAAGATCAGATATGTCTAATATAACTTTAGAAAAACCATGTGCTGTTTCCGCATTGCTATTATTGTTCTGGAAAGAAAAGCAGCAACAAAAGGATTTGACATCTACTGTCYGCTCTGGAGTTGTGGTGGCTACTTAGAAGAAATAGATATAATGCACATGCCAGTCCTGCAGGACACCTACATTTATTTGACTTCATTTTAATGCAAGTTCTAATTAGGCTGCAAGTCTCATATACAACCCTATATTGCTTTCTTTACAAAAACAAAACAAAACCTAAAACTTTCAGATTGTATTATCTTTCTGTATTGGAAGTAGTCATACGTGACACAAGCAAAGCATTTTCCACCACAGCTAAAGGAAATGCCTCCTTCTATTTCTCTGCCAATCTAACAAAAATGGTCACAGAAGTGGCTCAGGAAAGGTGCCTGGTTTTCAGACATAGAGTTTTTTGAATATGGAGGAGACCCATTGTACTATTGAAAAATTACTCTGAAAACTTTTATGTTTTATAAATGCAAAAACAATTGTTACTATGTTCAGTATATTGTCAGACAAAAACCTCCCAACTTCAAAAAACTTTCTTAAGTTTAGAAACATTAGTAAGGTTGATCAGATAAGGGATTTCTTTCTGAGAAATTGACAAATTCTTAAAATTTCATGGAGCTGTGATAAGACCTCATCATAGCAATATTACTATAGCTAGTTGTTATGTCCACAGAGCCAAAAAATGTAGTCCATTGTACTACAGATAACCTTTTTTTCCAATATTAAAATGGATGTTACAAGGAATTGTCCAGTCAATAACTAAATTACAGCTGTGCAAAATATCCAGTAGAGTAATTATCCTATGGCTCCTAGACTTCCCACATTTTATTTCTAGGTTCTTTTTCAGGTGTGCAGTCAGTTTTCATGGAAGACAACTTTGAGAGATGCTAACACAGTGATGCTGAAGCCAGCAAGAGGAATGGTTACTTTGAATGACTTCAGTTTGGAAATTATTGCTGTAAAATCAGTGTGATTGACCAAGAGCAAAAAGAATAGACTTTGGCCAGGTTTGTTTGGCATCAGTGACCAAAAAYCCTTACAGAACAAGACAATTGTACCTATGTAATGTTTAGATTACCTTCCCTTTTGTACTGCTTATGAGCTCTGAACACCATCCCCTTAAGCAAAGTTGCTATCACCACAATGCTTTGGGAGAAAGCTGAGCTTTGTATGCAGACTTCTCTCCATCAGAAGAAATTACAGCAAAAATACAACTACCTGCAAGGAGTGTACAATGATAGCACACTGATCTTGGGCACTTATTCACCAAACAGTGTTTGGTGTGCAGTCCTTGAAGGGAGAGACATGCAAATAAGACACCTAGGTATTTCTGCAATTTTCAAGATGCTCCTGAAGTACTTGGCATGCTAGTGGCATGACATTCTTTCCGTATTTTGTGCTGACTGTATCTTGAAAACCTGTAAATTTTAGCCAGATTTTAGTTGGTTGAGCATGGTGCTAGTAACACCAAGGTTGTGGTTTGACCCCTGTATGGGCCACTCACTTTAGAGTTGAATTCAGTTTTCCATGTGGGGCCCTTCCAACTCAGAATTTTCTGTGATTCTGTGAAAATGGACATGACGTGACTGAAAAATATGGTGCACTGCTAACAGGATAACTAGCTCTTCATGTCCCAGCCATCTTCTCCCCAGTCTCTGGTGAGTGCCGTGTTGACACCACTGCAGGATTTAAAAAATGCATCTTTTATAGTTTGCATCACCCTAACCTCCTCTCTCTAAATCAAGACCTGAGAGACACACTGTCAGCAGGGTCTATCCTGGGCCCCTGTGCATGGTTTGAAGGTCAGTCACATTCTCTTTATGTGTATCACAGGTGAGTTGTCAGGGGTGAAAAGACAGCCAGTTCTGCAGCACTCAGAGAGCAGCAGCTGTCTGGCTGGAATCAGGCTGGATGTACCCAGGAGGAGCAGGAGCATCTCCTCTGAGCTAACCTGCATGTGCTGCCTATCCCACAGCCTTTGGTGGAGCCTTTACTTCCAGCTACACCAGCAGGGACTTATTAAGCACTGATCATTACATCCCTTGGGATGCATTTCTATAATCCATGGAAACAGGACTGCAGAATTCTCCATGCCTTAGTACTGGCCCTGTAATAACTAGATAAATGCTGCTCCTGCTAGCTAGCTATTRTCAATTAAAACAATATGCTCAAAAATATTTAATGATCCCCATGCTAACCCCAGTCAGTACACAGTTTCTGAAAACTCTGTGGCCAAACTAACAGATGCAGATAATAAATTGGTGTTTTAAAAATATATTAATAAATAAATATCAGAACTATTTCTGTGATTAGACAAACGTTTCAGTGGGTATATGAATCTTGCTAACATGACATTCGCAGTATAAGACAGATGCAGATTTTTCCACATTAAGGTCTTAAGATAGGATATTCCATCAGTCCACTCCTCATACAATTAGCATATTAGCTAAATTTGCTGACAGGCATTCTATGTGAGATTTATACATCCTTTCAGTCCAAGTGAAATATTTGTCTTTCTGCAATGTTTTCCAAGAACATACAGCATGTTTGAGAACTTTACTGTCCTATTTTGATAACTAAGTCCAAAATTAAGCTTGAATTGCCCAGCCCAGCTTCCATGAAATGTCAAACTGAAGCTGGCAGAGGAAGATAACAGATCATAAAGGTGGCATTCTCAGGGAGCTAACTGGTGCCATTATACTTTAGGCTSTCTCCATTGCTACTCCGTGTACCCTTGCTTGGGTTTATAACTTGGCTGCAAAAATGTTTTCTGGGTGAAACTTGGCAGACAAAGTCTTAACTTGAGCGCAGATACATTTTAAAATAAATTTCCACAAAAAATAAAGGGAAATATCTGTCTRCAGTGAAACTCTGAGCAATGCATAGTCAAACTGGTAAGCTGATCTGGTAAGCTGCAATACACCCGGCTACAAGCCCTGAGGGTTAGCTCTGCCCAGCCTGTCACTGTTCCCACAGAGGAATCAACGCCACAGCTGCTTTCACCCTGAAAAAGATTCTTCCACCAGCTCAGTTGAATCAGAAGTAGGGAGAAAAAGAAGCCATGATGCTTGCAGGGCTGAAAAAGCTTGTCCTCTTTGGAACAGCTGCTGGCACAGGGCTAAGAACTGAGGGTCACAGTGCAGCCCCCACTTATGAGAGTCTGTGGCAGAGCTAGGGCCCAGCCCTTCATGGAAAAGATTTGATGGTTCCTCATTTTGTGTGATTTGCAGACACCCTTCTAGCATTCACACTCTCTAGGTTCACAGAATGAGTGGAAAAATCACAACATCCATGCCTCCTTCAGTGGTGTTTTCTCTGCCAGACTGCCAAAGGAAGTCAGATATTTGTTAATCCTCTTTAAGGCTCACAGTACAAGACACACTGCAGGTTGTTTCCTGCCTCCAAATAGGCCACCTCACAAGAATTAATGTACTTTTAAGTCGCTCAGAGCCAGAGAAAATTAAGCCCTATCCCACTTACCTGCTCTTTTGATGGCATTTCAGGCACGGTGGAAAGGTTTCAGCAGTCTTGAGACAGTCTGTGATTTTCCCATCTTGAATCAGGCCTTATCCCAGAGACCCTGCAGAGCAAAGAGCTACTAATTTCACCTAAATGTCTGAAATACACAGGGAACTCATCTGTTTTTATGGTCAGATGCCACTTACTTGTATTGCAGCAATCGTGCTATATGGCAAGGATATATGATATGGCTGGACCATCTCTGTGAGGCTGTGGGGAAGATTGGAGAGGACTCAAGTACTCCCACCTTGTTTTTATTCACCAAAAATGTTAGTTCTTTTTAAACTAAAGATGTTTGTAAATGATAGCTAAATTTAGGGCAGAGAAAAAAGTTTCTGATTAATAAGAAAGAAATGCAGAAATTTCAAAACAGTTCATTTCAACRTTTCTAAAAAGAAGTGTTTCATTTTTCTGGATTAGATTCAAAAAGCACATTAGAAAATATTCCATTAAAAACCCCAAAGCAACCTACCAACGAAAAGCAAACCAGCCAGAGAAGAAAATTATGGCATATAGCCCATCGTTTGAGCCCTCTATTTGCATATGAGGAGCATTTTGAACATCCTGTCTTCCTGGAGAGGGCACTCATTCACCTTTGAACAAGTCATTATCACTTGCCCTTTCTGTCCCCATGAGAGTTTATTTGCTTCAAACCGTCCCAAAATTCCCAATATCTGGTTGGTTAGGGGATACATAGCCTTGGTTTAACACTCCTGTTCTTACTAAAGCTCTAAGAAAAAACATCTCCAACCTCTCCTTCTCAGTTATAATGTAAGAGAAAGAGCAACAGGTAAAAATTCTGAAACAACATAACCTTAGTTTCCATTTTGGCCATTGAGATGTAGAATCAAGTAATGGATTTGATTCTCATAGGACATGAATTCTCATTGACCAAACTTAAGTTTAAACAAATCTGTAGACTTTCAGAAGAATACCTGTCTTCAGTTCCTCAATATTGGGCAGTGAAATACCATCATATTGAGTGGCTGAGACACAAGTTCAAACAATGAACTCGTGTCACAGAAGATTTAATGTGGTAACGTTGTTCTAGTAGTAGTAGAGGGTAGATTTATAATTTAGATGATCCAGAAGAATTGATAGATAGTAGATTTGTATTAGCTCTTGGCATTGAACTTTCTGGTATTGTCAAGAAATTATGAATTTCTAGGAATGGCATATAAATGTAAACAAGAAACATCCAGATCAGCACCTGATTTTACAGTGGGTAGGCAAATCAAGTCCTGATACTGTGAATCCAGCTATTTTTGTTCAACATAGCTCCTGAGACATTAGCTATTATTAAATTAGGTTCTTGGAAAAATTTGACTAGATCGCTATATCAGATACATCTTTTGACTCAATGATCTACTCAGACTAGCTGGTAGTAGGAAATACTATTTTGCATGTCTTTCAGTGCAAGAAGTCTCAGAAACTACTTTTTTACCAATTCCCAATATTAAAGCAGGTGTGTCCTCTGGGACTTCTCTGGGAATTCACCCACATTCACCTCTTCAAGTTTTTCTGCTTGTTTCTAACAGCACACATACTGAAAATGATGCTATATGTATATGTGTACTAAAAAATAGGCTTTCCATAGTTGTGYATTGTGGCATGAAGACTTTCCAAATTTGCAAACTTTTTCCTGCAGAAGACACAGCAGTGTTAAAAAAAATGGGCCACCTGCATTTTTTGGAATTACAGTAAAAATTAGCTTCAGCCATGTCTGAAATTAAATGAAACATATGAACTTAAAACATTTAATGAAGAAAACCTTGATGTCTTTACTTAAGGAATTTCATGGATACCACCCTTAAAGATAACTGCAGTACAAAGAAATGGTGGGGTTAAATGTTGAACATATGAGAAAATTAAGTTGATGTGTGTAATCTAATATAAACACTGTTAATTGTTTGTTTTTCTTGGTTTCCTTATGCTCATTCTCTCTCCAAGTCACTTGGCATTCATTCCTCAGTAAACCAATTACTTCAGGACTCTATTAGATTTATGTTCACTGCTCCCAGTCAACTCTCTCATACTCATGAAACCTTATTCATGATGTGCAAGAAAAAGCCTGAAGAGAGCTGAGATCCAGGGGATTGGCCAGGTTTGATAGAAAATATGGAATGGAACTGCTGCTAAAGTCAGTCTTTTCAGGACTGACTGTAAGTCCTTTAGAGGCACTCAGGGCTTAACTTGCCATGGCAGAAGTGGCAGTATTTGAATGCTTAGGACTGGATGGAGAGCTTACAACTGTTCCTCATTGTTCTGGGTTTCAGTTCCAGTTTGTCATCAACAAGCCCAGACAGTGGRCGTCCATACATCCCTGCACGTGGCTGACTGCAGCAGAGGCTCAGGACATGAGATGGCGTGAGGACAACCTCATGACTGATGAAGGCTTTTAAAAGTTCAAACATGGTCATCATCATCCTTACAAAAGGCCAAACATCATTCCAGTTCCTTCGGAAGGAAGCTGGGTTACAATATTCTGATAGACAAAGCAGCAGTTTAAAATTAGTTGTAATTAATAAGCTTGACAGCCTTTGAAATGGCTGCCATTTTGTCTTCACCAAGTTGAAAGGGAACTGCTCAATATTGGCATTTTTCTTTGCCCCTGCACTTAAGTGTCCATTCTCCCACTTTCTCTCTCAATATATGATAAAATTTTGTTACAAACTCTGCTATAATGTCTCAGTAATCTGAGAGGATAACCACAGCTGCAGTTTTGAGGTTACCAGTGATTCCGGCTACTGGCAACTTTCCATCAGTCTTGTTAAGAAAGTTGCCACAATTTTACCACAAATAGTAAGTCTGTGGCATACTGCAGAACTTGCATACAATTGCCTTCGCTTAACCAAGTGTTCGTTTCTGTTGACAATAGCTCTCTAAAACTGCTTGAAAATCGGGCTTCAGCCAAGCCAATCTGGTTTACATTATTGAAAGTATTTTAATGTGAAACTTTTTAATAGAAATCATCACTACAGTCACTTTGAGATTGTACCTCCTATCTGCAAGACTTGAAAAATTGGTTGTAATACTTGCTTTTTGGATTATCTGTACTGCTTTGTACACACACACACAGAAAGAGAGAGAGAGAGAGARAAAAAAAAAAAAGTCATTGGAAGCATATTTGGCCAAAACTGTAGTACAAGTTATTTTGTAAACATTATTAAAGTGCATGTTCAGCAAATCCATTTGGCTACATTAGCTCATACATTCATGCAGCTTCTGAGTCCTTAAGCTGTGTTACTAGTAGTACAGAAGAAAGTCTATACTGAATTGTGCTTGCGTTGCCTTTTTGATTTCATAGGTTATAGAGATCTTATATACAAAGTCAACTGCAAAAAATCTAAATCTATTAATACATAGGGATATCTAGAACTAAGTAAAATAGGCCTGGTTAAGGATTCTTAATGAAATGTGCTAGAACTTCATCTAAACTGATTAAATTGGACAAAGTTTCAGTTTTTAAGGACTTACTTTGCTGAAACACTGAATCATCATGGTTTTCATTATTTCTTTTCTTATATGCGCAAAAGTATAAAATTAATTCTCCAAGATAAATGACAATTTAATCAGTGATTTTAAGCTGGGGCATTTTTCCTGTATTCCACAAGCGTCCAACTTTCATTTGAGTTGCATTTTCAAAAAGACATCAAACATCAAGAAGTCTTCTGTAGAAAGCTAAATAATTTATTTTTGTTGCCAGAGCTGTTTTTGCAATAAGTCCAGTCATTTGGCATGTAGTTTCTCACAGGCATGTGTAATCAGGCATGTCATTACATATACATTTTGCTTATAATCAAATATTTCAATAGTTCATCTTGTTGTTGTATGAGTTAACCATACCTCTTCTTGTTTTATGAGTTAGCATATCTCTGAGAAGTATGGACAATTTAAACACTGAAGGATTGTGGTTTTAATCTAAGAAAACATTGTGGCTGGTCACATAGGAAAAGTCTTTCTTAAAAGACTAGAGATTTTTTTAATAGCAAAAATCCACCTATTCAGCAGGTTTTAGTTTTTTTTCAGAGGAGCTTGACAGTRTATCAAATTGACCAGTCATTAAATGCTGACATTATAATAAAATTGCCTTCTCTCATGATTATATAATTCTCTCCATTACTGAAAAGATTTTAGCCCAACCATCCATTTTATAGTGTTCTCTTTACTAAAAAGTAATGTTTTACTGATAAAAATGGAACCAGTCTGTTCTTCAGGGTGAAAAACAATTTCCAAACCTCTGCTATTTTAAAGGTTGGCACAATGGCAAATCTACAAATCCCAACTAATTTCACTGGTGTTGGATGTCCTTGAAACAAAACAGATGCTGGAGCTCTTTTTCTGTACTGCTCACTGTGAATTTTTGGATTCTGAAAATCARTTAAAAGGGATAGGAAAATTAGTGGGAGCTTTCACTTATATCACCTTTTAGCCTTTTACCATGATTAGACTGCTTAATCTTGAATTGTTATAGTGCCCAGAAAGACCCCTCACTATTCGTTCCATTCCTTCTGACAGTGGAATTCCAATAAAACAGAAGTGCTGTAAATAAATGGAGAAACATTGAGCTGAAAAACATGCAAGCATTTCCTTCCAAAATCTTTAGGTTAGGAGTCATCTTGAGTATTTTAATATCATTGGTGCCAGTCACACACACGTTTGATCATGTGACATCCAGCTTGGACATGATGATAGAAGAGATTACTTTCATAAATCTTAAGACTAAATGAACTGTTCTCTAGGTAATGAAGGTCTTGATTATCAGTAAAATGTCTCCTCAGAATGATTCATCTTCAGAAGAATTTATTTCTTCCTGACCCGAGGGCAAGTTAAATTTGACACACAGCCTAACRGTGTTTAGACTAAATGAAGTCTTAATTAGCACTGTTAGGACATTCTTTTAACGGTCTGTGGCCATGCTGATGACTTAAAAAATCCACTGACTACATTTTTGATACAGAATCAGGCGTTACATTACTAATACTGTGGCACTTATTGTTCACTTTCAGACTGMGGTTTAGGTATCCTCTTGTCCGTGAGTTTGAGTCGAGTCCATCCCATACCATAAAAAAAAATCATCTTAAAACACTACAAAGAAGCATGGATTTGGATGGCTTTCTTTACCCAAAGAGCATGGAAAGGTTATGACCATATTAGTGAGTTAGGAGTTTTCCCCACTCACAGTACTATATTTATAAACCAAAACAGAGTTTCTTGGTGGTTTTACAACATTATTCAATTGTCCTTAACAAAGTGAACAAGTTTTAAATATTTTGCAGGTTTCTGCAGACAAGGTGTAATGGTTCTGCTGAGACACACRATATTCCTGGCACCCAATGAAGTATTTAATCCTTGCCTTCTTTCTCTTTTCTAGTTTTGAGCCTTCTTTACAGATACAATATTGCATCTATTTATAATCAAGTTGATTTTTTAAAAAAAGATGTCTTTCAGCAGGTCTGCCTTCTTCTCTYTCTCTCTAAATTACTCTGTTCATGTGGTCTCCTAATCACTGCTGTAGCTGTGTATGAATTCCTTTTCTTTTCAGAACAATCCAGTATATATTGTTACGATGAAATTTTAAAAGCAAGAATGTAGCATTAAATTACAAAGACAAGCATTTATGCAACCATTCAATGCCCATGGCACAAAATGACAGTCTGCAGTTGTACTCCTCCAGAAAGTATTTCCTTCTTCAAATGCTTTGGCTACTCTTTTGGCATGAAAGAATTGATTGTTGTTTCCTAACATACCAGCATGCATGAAATTCATCACAATGCAATCAGCACAATACTTGTTCTAACTTAATCTGCACAAGCGAACTTTGCAAAGACTTCTGGTAGATTTTGTCATGATGCACCGGTGGAACTGAGTAGTCCCTTCAACCTTGAGTCCCTGCTCTAGATCTCACTGCCCTTCTGTAAGGTGGTTTCTGTGTTTCTCCAGTCCTACATTCAAATATATTTCTTTGTCCTACAGATTGAGAAGCTTGATTTGACATATCACATTGCATGTGAACTCCTAACCAGATGCAGTAATCAACCCAAAGAGAAGCCATGTAACAAATGCCAAATGAGACAAACCTTTTTCTGATTGTTTACTCTTCTTTCATTTTTTTAAACTCAGAATAATAATTTGCAATTCTTTTCATAAAGGAATTTCTCTTACAATTGGCACACAATAGCTAAGCACTTCTTCATATCTCTAKACATTCATTCTAAGTTTTTAACAAAGAAATTTTTTTCCAGGGCAACCTGAGTMTTTTATTCTGATTCACATCATCATTAGGATATTTTACTGTATAATCCAAACATAAACCATAGAGAAGTTAGATAGAAAGAGATCACAGAAAAGAAGTTTGGCATCACAGGCGGTAAACAATGCTCCAAGTCTGAAAACATGTCTCTGATGAGTTCTCATACACCAGAGTTTACTCTGTCTGTGAAATGGTCCTGTACTTTATCTCAGCTACTGCTCCAGTCAATGCTTCCTTTGTACTATCCAGGAGTAACTCTTCACAAGATTTGCCTGGCTGACACCAGGCACTTAAGCAGATATTAAAAAGCTTGCTTAAGACCACAGACAGAGAAGTGCTTCTGCATATGGGCTATATGAGCAAGATAAAACAATTCAAGAGACTCCTTCCACTTCTTTGTTTCCATTTCAAACCTTCCCTGCTGTTACATACATGTAACTTCCATGCAGGTTCTGTTTATGCTCATGAAGTACTGCACAAAGTCAATCTACAAACAGATTTCCTAATTGCCCTTTCATCTGCATCTGGTTAGGAAGCCCAGAATGTCAGTGGCCCATATTCACCCCTGAAGCACCTAGATGAGGTTGAAACTCAGTCACTGAATTTGCCATATTTCAAGTGGTTCTGTGCTAATTACTGCACCTCCTGTAATTTGTTATTGTTTTTTAACCTCATTAGGAAGAAATCCAGAGTAAACTCTTTTCCCTGTTAGCATCAGCAGAAGCTGTTAATGGAATATGCTCAGTCACAGTGGACCAGCCAGAATGAACAGACTGTGGTTTCCTGTTCCAAGGAAGGAAACAATTGGTTTTTCCCTCAAGCACATAAAAGAGGCTGCTGCTTTGTAGGTAAACATAAGAAAAGGTGAGTAAGCCACGTCCTTCCTTTTGCAGCCAGCCCAGTTCAAAAAGACCAAGATTATTCTGCATGTATCTGAAACAAATTCAGGATTGAGTAACTCAACATGAAAATCCATCTACTGACAAACTGTAGTTCTTGAAATACACACAATGTATCTACTTTAAGGTGTGGAAAATTTACCTGGCAGAAGTACAAAYTCTGATGACACAAACAACCGGAGAAGACAACAATAATTATTCTTCTATATCTGCTTTAGTTGTTAGCTATGAAAACTCTATATAAAGATGGRAAAATATTTATATTTTTTATTCTGCATCTTCAAAAAATAAAATTATTTCCTAATTAAAATTAAAACCACAGCCAATTATGCATTACAAATCAAAAGCAGCTATCTTTCTAATGCTGCTTTTTCTTCATTAGATGGGCTGAGGTGTATACTGAAAAGCTTTTTTAAAAACCCCAGGAATGATCATTTCATGCCCTCATCTAGGCAGTCAGCCTTAAAGACATTTCCTACAAATGACATCTTGCATGTCCTCAGTACCCAGATTTGACAGATTGAAGAATAAAACCTCACAGTTCAGTTGCTTTAAATGTTAAATGTTTAAATGATTGACAATTCAGCCACTGAATCTGTGGTGGTGTGCTCCAACTTTGGATACACATCTGCTGAGCTGCAGGCACTTAGAAGGGAGCTTTCTCATTTGCATTTTTACAACTTTGAAAAAATAAACCACAAAAAGTTTATGCTTTCAGTTTTTGACACTCACCTTTAATTTAGCTTGCTTAATATTGCTGACCATTTCTCGTATTATTTATCTTGCTTTAAATGTTCAGCATCACCTGAGAAAATAAGTTGCTTGGATTACACCCCATCAAAACTCTTTCAGGCTGCATCATGTCTAGGGAAAAAGGTCACAAAATGAATATGCACCTGATTTCAGGGTACTACATATCAAATTTAGGCTTTCTTACATTTTAGAAAACCAGAGACAGCTTTGGGTAGCTGTGGTTTCATGCCTGGAAGTGAAATTGCTATTGACCTTTCACAATCTGTTTTATATATTTTATTTATTTTTTTATATATAGTTAATTTTCTCTCTTGCCTGTAGATTGAAAAAATGCATGTAACTTTTACAGCCATTGAAGTGATGTGACAGTAGATGAAACACAGGGATAGAAGCAATCCAGGGTCTCATCAGGTCTACTTCTTAAACATTGCCTTGCCTGCCCTCTTGCTATCATATRGATTTTCCTCAATAGTCTGTGAATGGTATTTTAGCTTTCCTGTACATACTTTTTTTGGCTYACATACTAAAAAGCAAACCACCATGCCTTCACTTCTTTTTCTAATTTTCTTTACTCGGATTATCCCTTTATGGGATCAGAGGGCCTTGAGATCTCATGAAACTCTATAAATAAGCCTTTTGGTACAGCAGCRTCCCAGAGGTCATGCTTCCCTAAGCACAGACCTCACCTGAGTCAAGAAAGCTGTGGCCACTGAGTTTGGTGGGAGCAGGATGAGACCATAAGGGTTCACCAGACACCAAGTCACTCACCTGCCTCGGTGCTGGTAGGAGAGCAGCAGCTCATACAACACAGTGGTGTACGGGACCTCAGTTTCACACAGCCTTGCAATGTCAGCCTCACTAGAGAGCCTGATAATCCACAAATGATACTCTTGGCTCTTTGCATTGCTGCCTGGTAATGAAAGCAGAGAAAGGATTCCAGCAGTGAGCCGTCACCCTTCAGTCCTTAAGGGAAAACACACGCATGAAGAGGGGCGCACAATTGTGCATGTGCGCACATATGACTCCCCGTATATCACGAAATGTCTAGCCAGAGCCATGGTTGGCCTGTGGAAAATCTTATCTTGGTTGGATTAAAATATACCTCACATCTTAAGCCTTTTTCCTTCATGAATGTAGTCATCTTGTTACCTCAGTGAACCGCACTGTATCCAATGCCTTRTATGTTTGAAAAATTATATGGTTAAGCAAGACATTTCATAATCATTAATCTATAGTTAGCCTGCTGTATTATGCAATACTGTGAGGACCAGCTGGGGCCCACTAACCAGAAAGCACTTTTATGGTTTCTCTTAAGGGCCATTAAATCAACGTGATGAGAGCACAGCTGGAAAATATCCTACAAAAATTTATCAGATCCCACACAATATGTAAAGGGACCACTCTGTGCAACTGCAGACTCAGCACCAAACACTCTCAGCTGAAACTGCAGGTGGAGGAACATTTACAGCACAGCTCATATCCAGTCCTGAAAATGCCTGCTGCCTCTCCCTTTTCCCTTGTCTATGGGGTTTTCCATTTGGGCCTTGCTAGCTGCTATAATTGCTGGGGACCCCTTAGGGGTAGATTAATGGGATCATCCGAACAGCCTTGTCAGCAATTGCCATTCTGCCTGCTTAAGCCATGCAAGGCAGAACTTCCTAACACTAAAGCAGGGATGCTGGCAGTGCTGCCTCCTTTATCCTGAGGAC
This sequence comes from Cardinalis cardinalis, assembly GCA_014549065.1. Lineage (NCBI taxonomy): Eukaryota > Metazoa > Chordata > Aves > Passeriformes > Cardinalidae > Cardinalis > Cardinalis cardinalis. The sequence continues at coordinate 4,171,960 of JACDOX010000037.1, read as the reverse complement.
ACTGGCAGGGACCTGGAAATCGCACACTTTCTTCCTTCATGTTTTGAAACAGAAGGCAAAAAAGAGGAAAAAGCTATTAATCCTTAAAATCCACATGCTTCATGACTSTTCACACATCATAGATAATGCAAAATAATTAAGAAAGAATGCTGTAACTGTGTTATAATGTCCTGCAGAATTAACATCTGATGAAATAAATCAGATTAGGAAGTGAAAGGCATATTAATCAGAATAGAGCAGACAAAAAGCCCCTCACCACTATACCTGCTTCATGGATGCCAAATGGGTTTTGAGCCTCAGAGCAATTTCTTTAACACCTTTCTTAAATGTCTATTAGGACCTGATCCTAGGGGTCTGTTGAGGCTAGTGTAGTTTTGCTGTGGGATTAACAGTCTCTGGATCAGATCCATAAATGAATCAAATGAAAATATGGTAGAAAGACAAGAGCTAAGTTTTGAAAGAACTCTGGGGTTAGGGGAAAAAGAGAGGAAGTGCAGTCCAAAAGAGACATTACAAAATAAATAAAAATTAACCAAAACAAACAAACAAACAAACAAACAAAAAAACTAACAAAAAAAAAACCAAAAAAAAAAACTTCTGTGAGATTCCAAACAGTGGCCATCAGGTATTTTTGCACACTGGTCTAAAGGTAATCCTTGTACATGTCGGATAATCACAAATTCTGGGGTGTGGTTTAAATGTAGATTAGAAAAACTTGATATGAGAGGTGCTGTTCCTACCTGACCTTATATTCAAATCTCTGCAAGGCATAGACAGGTGTCTTCCTACTTCTAGGCACAACTGACTGTGATAAAGCCAGATAGTTTATATATCTGGACTTATCATGAATGTTTTTTATTTATGTTTCCTTTCTGTCTTCTCCAGAATGAGCAACCCACACAGTCTGCTTCCCTTCTTCACTCCTCTTAATTCATGATACTGTGCTGTCTTTAAATAACACACTTTTGGAACAGCTGCTCTCTTCTGTGCTGCAGTAATACCAAATAGCTTAGGGTAGCAACTAGAATGAAACAAAGGGGAAAAAACCCATTCTGGAAATTTGTATGTGTGTGAGGGAGGGTTTTGAAGTAGAAACGAAGGCCACTGCCAAATTAGAACTTAGTTATTCACCACAGCTAGCAGCTTTCCACTTGCAAAGGGAGCCATAATCTTAAGGATCACATTTTGGCAGATTGCACATGGACAGTAATTACAGAATAGCACATAGACAGCATCACGCACATATGAAAAATACAAATGCATTTGTAGAATAAGTATGTGTGTATATATCTGTGTATTTGAATATATGTCATGTGTATGATTTACACCATGCATCTGAATCTGTGCTGTATTTTCTATGCATATGATATGTAGATACACACGCACATAACATGTATCTCATTGTTACCATACTGCACTTTGATTAAAATTCCAGAAAGATCAATCCCATCTTTTTCCCTGTCACGCCTCCAGACAAGGCAAATCTAGTTCTAAGTAGCTTTGCAAGACCAGAGGACTCCCAGAGAAAAGATTAATAAAACCTTTTTTTGAACCACTATAGTCAGAGGAAGATTTGTCACTGTCTTCAATGGGTGCAGGATCAAGTTTTTTCAGACTGAATAGGAAGACTAGGATCAAACATTAATGAAAAATTCTGTGCTCAAGTGGAGAAAGCAGCACCTTCTTCCTCCTGGGATTTCTTCACAGGATTTTGTATCCATATAGCAGGAGCCACAGGGAAGAACTCTTTGGGGTGAGGAGAGGAGAGAGACAAGTGGTGACATAACAAGTATCTGCCTCCAGGCAATTCCCTCAAAAGAAAATTCTGCTTCACACTGTGCTATATTTTCCTTCTTGTCCTTGCATCTTCTGGAATTGCACYGAAAACAAGTCAAGGTCTTCATGGGAAATCTCCCTTATAGACATGATGCTGAAGACTAGAGGCATAGCACAAATGAGATTCAGGGCATGGCTGAGGACAGGGGCAGCTGGTGCTCATATTCAATAATTCCTTAAGATTTTATGCTTCCCCAATGGTATTCTTTGTGTGTGTAAAAGGTTCCACATTTTCCACAGAAAAGAAGCTTTAAAAAGAACCTCACTTAGTTCTCAAAGTTGCTATTGGTTCTTAAATGTATTTTGACAGGCTTGCTGCTGTTAAAATATATTGACATAACCAAAGCAGAAATACCCTCTGCAGTAGTTCATGGTTCTTTTTACTGAGGAAATCTGAAATGAGTTTCCAAACCCAAAGCAGGGGAAGTACTGAATTTTTGAATTTTAAAAACACAGAAAGTGAACCCTCCCTGAGGTATACAAAAACGTAGAGGGAGAAATTGTATCTTCCCAAGCTTTGCCAAATGAAATGGGAAGAGGGGGAATTAATTCTTTTCAGAAACAAAAGAGAAAACAGAGGAGAAAAGCTTGGGTCATGAGCACCAAGCAGGCAGCACCATTGCATGTTGCTGCATGCAAACTCTCCATGGGAAATGTAGTCTTGCACAGGATGCTCTTGGCCTGTTGGAGTGTTGTGCCTTGAGACTGAGATGTGATACACAGGAGAAACCAGCAGAAAGCTCTTCTGTGATTGTACCTTGATATATGCCACAACCATAACTGCTACAATATGTCAGATTTATCAATGTAGCAAAAAATCCCAGTAGAATCCCAAAGATTTGCAAATATAACAGTTCAGATTCATATTCCACTACCAATGGCAGCTAATGAAAGAAAGGACAGAGCCTGACATTCTTGCTATTTCAGCTTCCAAAAGGATGTCTTGCTGTGTTAATCCTTATTCATATCCAGACCACCAAAATGCACAAAGTGTTCATAACCCCTTAATAATATTTCAAGGAAATATGTAGGTAATATGGTTTATTCACCTCTGTTAAATATGATCAGGGCTTCAATATTATTTCTTTTAAGATTTCTCTCGATATTTCATGATCCCTTAGATCATAATCTTCTCCGTGCATTTTGATCCCATCTGTTTCATTTCACCAAATTTCTTACACTTTAAAGAGTATTTTTCAAGAAGGAATTTTTTTTTTCTCTTCTTTAAATGCTTCCTCATCTTCCATCCAAAATCAATATTTTTAATTTTAAAAAAATTTGATTCAGAGTTTCTGGCAAACTCATATGTTCATTGTTGAGACTTTACTCAAAATGAAAGAAAATCTCAAGGTCCCTTCAGAATTAAATTCCAGAGCTAGTAAAAAATTCCTACAGTAAATTTTTCAAAGCTAAAAGTTGAAGTTTTTTCAAGTATTGGCCCAAAAGCAGTGAAATACATGGGTAAGCCAGGGACAATGAGCATTAAAAATAACAAGATGAGAGAACAAAAATCTTCCTAAGTCCATTGAGTAAAGATTGGAAATTTAATGTCATTACTGGAATTCTATGAAGATAAAAAGTAATGGTACAAGGATTTCTCCATTCTGTGTTCCATAACAGAGAGATTCAAAGACYTTCATAAGCAACAGAACACTTTGTTTCAATATAACTGATAATTTGACAACATTGTGTGCTGATAAAAAGAATCCCAACATAAAAACCTTTTAAAATCTGATCATTTAGGAAAACCACAACCCCAAACCTGTTAACAAATAATCCCTAAGTGAACAGCTTATTTGCTGTTGCTAATTGGTGCTGTCCAGTACGTGGCCTCAAATTCCATGGCATATGTTCTACTTGCAATTCACCAAAGGCTCAGCCTTTGCTTCCATGGGGGTAGTTCACAAAGCCAGAACTCAACAAATTAAATTAAATGGGCAGCTGCAACAGTCTCACCTCTTCTGATTGTCATGGATTCAGTACAGATAACAGCTCAAGGAGATAGGTCTTGTATTGTATCTCTGACTCTTAGATGTCAAATTTGCTGTCAGTGAAGTTTCTCAACTATCTGGTCATGAACATTCCCAAAGCATGCAGGATCTTATGGTATACTGAGGACTCTCAAAAAGAGCCACAAACAACCGGTTTCCTCTTCTAACTTGAATCAGGTTCCACGAAAAATTCCAAACCAAACCAACCGAACAAAAATAATCAAAGCATGAGTAAATAATTTTCCTTGAATTTTTTACTTTTGTCAAGGCACACCTGCTTTACACTGAAAACCCATTGAACAGAGTAGTCAGTCATGATTTAGAGCACCTGTCTTTAGCTGCCAGTTCTCCCTGGAAGGCAAACAAGTACTCAAATACCAGGCTACTTTTGATATATTCTGTGACAAAAGTATTTCATACCAAGTTACACATATCTCACATTTTTATAAGGTCTGGCTTACTGAATTTAGAAATGTACTCTGAAGTAGAGAAAAGCACTGTATTTCAAATTCAACTCATCTACATTCATTGCTCACTGATTATTAATATACTAGACAGACTACTGTTTTTCATGGATGCCATGCTTACATCTCTCTCCCTCTCTGCTGTGCAAAGAGTTGGCTTGGATATAGGTACCATGAATTAGACCACTACTGTGTTCAAAAATTATTGTGATGCAAAAGGTYAGATTGATGACCCTTTGAAAATGTCTCCTTAGTCCAAGAATCTGTTCTACTMCTAAGAAATGGACATTCCTGATGACATGCTGTTAACACACAAAGGAAARTCTGATCAACTCCCTCTTTCACTCCACTTTGCAAATGACCTTCTGCTTGGGGATGCATTGTGTAAGCAATATTTCTTTYCTGGTATAAGGAACATTATTCAAAATTAAAACCCAGCCCTCCCTTTGAAAGACTTTGGCCTGTGACATTTCCTTTTAAGATGCTCATGAGTATACTGATTCTCATCTTATTTATACCCAACTTTTACAAATATCAGTGGAATTGCTATGAATTCATACTGCTGTAAATACTTAAACACAGTGTTGAGAACTCATTAGAGCTGATGTTTTAACCCATTAATTTATGAACTATTAACATGGYAGGCTGGTCCTTAATTTGCCATGAGATCAGACCAGCAGGCAAAGAGCCAATGGAAAAATATCACTATGACTTTTATGCACAACTAATACATCTTAGTTGTATTTTAATTGAATTTTGTTGTATTTTGTTGGCATTTGGTGACAGGTTGAGAGTTTCTTGGGGTCAGTACCATGAAAGACAAATTGCATTACCTATCAATATTCTTTCATGTAATACACATACATAAAGCTGTGGGGATTTAAACAGGTATATCCTTCATTAGAGGGATAAAAAATGTGTTATAGATGTTGATGCTGAACACTTTGGGCACTAAACTGGTGCCTACTTTACAAATCGAAAACTAAAAGAGTTTGAGAGTAATTAATTAGAAGAAATACGACTCAAACAAACAAACAGAAAAAACAAACAAACGAACAAAAAGCCTAACAAAACTAAATTAAACATTTTCTCCTAGGTTCAGCAACTTTGGAGCAATTTCCCCTAAGTCAGTCTAAGTAGCAKAAATTGCAAGCTAGCTCAAGAGAATACAAGTTGTAAATGTAACTAGATGACAGAAAAATAACATTAAACATTCACTTCTGAGTAAAGCACTTACAAAGAGATATTTTTAGGGTAGTTTATACATTCTTAGTTTCTTACATTATGTAAGTACTAAAATAGAATCTTTCCCAAATGAAATGGAAATAGCATCAGCTATCCCATTGGCCTTTAAAGGCTTAAGCTATACATGYGTGTGTTTGGGTGCTTTCTTCTCCAAAAGTTTATCAAATGGCAGCCAGAGGCAGCTCAAAGTATGGAGTCTACTTTTCTCAGGCTGTCAGTCATTTAGCAGCTGCCATTCATCTTAAACATTTGTTTGGGAAAAAARATGTCTATTTTTAAAATTTTGTGTAAATAATTTTTTTAGGCAGGGCTAAGAAGTACTGAAAAAGGAAAAGCAGTTCCCTAAACCATTGATGTCAGTTACATTACACTGCAAAGGAAGGAAAGGAAAGTCAGGAAAGAAAAAAAAAAATTTCTCTACAAACACAATTGCATTTAGAACAAAATTTTCAGTCAGCATTCTGGTCTGCTTCCCTAGCAACTAGGAGAGAGATTTTAGCCTGGGAACTTCAGAAACCGGATCGCACAGCAAACAATCCCAGAGGAAATAATTGCAATATGATTTTGTAAGAAAGCATGGATGATCATGGTATTTGGTATTTGCCATTWGTCTGCATCTGTTTTGAGTGGTTATTGATAACACAGCAATAAAATTTCTCTGATGGTATGGTAAAAGCCTTTGGCATTGTCTGGAAAATACAACATGAAGGACTAATCTAAACTGATAAAGGAATAAGAAGTCATCTGGGACAAATTGAGAGCGTAAAAGGGGAGAGACATTTTCTTTAAGGATCCTTACGTGTATTTGCACACAAACAAGAATCTGAAAATCTGTGCTTTTGGAAATGTTTTGCAACTGACACTGAATGCCACTCTAGGTTAATTTATGTTTCTGTTTACGACTGTTCAGATCAGCTTTGAGAGAACACGTTTGAAGCCAGAAAATAGAGTTTTATCTAAATAAAAAAATATAGAACAATTTTGTGAAAGGAGAAAGGACATCTTAAAATGCAATAAAAAGGTACTAAATAAAAATACAAGCTTGTTTTTGTCTTTTTGGGGAAAAATATATTGATATTTCTTGTGTAAAAGACTATATTGAGCATAGCATGCTTGAAAAAGTCAATTTTAAAACAAGCCATTAAAATTTCCAGCTTTTTAAATTAACATTTTGGAACTAGAATTTAGAACAAAATTCTGAAGCTCTTCAYAAAACAGAATTTTTGGTGTTCATTTAGTTATTTTTCTGGCCCACACTGAGAAAATGGTCATATAGAGAAATTTTAGCTTCTGAAAAATTCATAGAGAATAACAGCCAAACTCATAAAAACCTTAGAAATAATTTAGCACATTTAGAAAACTCAAGGAACTCTCTACAACAATATCAGTTGAATCTAATAAGAAAATGAATTAATTTTGATATCCAAAGTCACGACAGACATTTCATTATTTAGCATCACATCTGATTGCAAAAAAAAACCCCAAACTGAAAGCTGCATAAACACCCATATTTTTACCTGTTATGTTAGTAAGACAGATCTTAGGAATAAAAATAATTGTAATACCAAGAAAAAGATTTCTTTAATCCAGCATCATGTCTACAATATCAGCCAGTAATGGATGCAGAGACACATTATAAGAAGACAACTTTTCTAATATAGTCCTTTCTCTGGCTCTCCTTCCAATGCACAAAGTGGACTTAGTGCACTTAGGGACTTCTTGAGGCAAAGGCTGAAGCCTGAACATCAACTGTAAAAGCTGTGGATAGATCTATTTTCCCTAAAGACACATAATTTTTTTTGGATTCGTTTATACTGTGGCCTCCGCAGCATCCTGTGGCAATGAAAGCAAACATTTGATAATGTATTTTAATTAACTAGACTGATTTTTCTGGCCCAAGTTTGAGTCCATTTCATCTTGATCCAAAGTATTTCAGCTGTGGAGGAGGAAGTGTTAGATTTTTTTTTCTTTGAGGGTTTGATTTTTTTAAGAGCTTGCTAAAACTAATAAGGATAGCAAACTAGGATTTTATTTGTGGATGTTCTTGTTGTAGACCAAAATACTTTTGAAAACATCTAATGTAAGAGTCCTTTTAATGAAAACCAGAAGAACAGCAAAGTGAAGTCCTGATTTGAGTTGTAGTCTCACCCCACCATGTGTAAGCAGTCACTGGATCACTGGATCTTCAAAATTTTATGGGTAGTGGACCTTAAATATGTCCACTTCAGCTCAGCCTAAGATATGGATAGGCATCAGAGTTCATTTTTGTTATTCCAATAGAGCCATGTGCAATCCCCTTATGTAGGGGTTAACACACACCTGCATAAGAGATAGAGAAAAGAACCAAATAAAAAATTGCCTCAAACTGTTCAGATAGAGAAACATGAAAAATTTTCTGATTTCATGACCTTTTCTAGGACTTCAGAAATAGTAGGGAAGTTTCACTCAAACAACTTTTATGATTCCAGAGAGAACAGAGAGCAGAATTAGGGAGAAGGTAAATAATCTCACAAAGATTTTTAATTTTTTATTAARCGAACTTTGTAGAAAGTGCATTTGTTATATAAGAGAGCATTTTCTAACACAGCACTAGCCAACACTGATTGCAGCTAGAAGAGGAATTTTTCTTCTTTGGTTTTGGTTTTGGTTTGTTTGAGTTTTTTCTCTATAATGGCTTCAAAATTATATCCTACTATAACAGGTCAACCTTTCCTTTAGTACCACCAGATATGAGGATGCTGTCAATTCCCTCTCTAGTGTCAGAATAGGAGCAATCCCAAGACAGCTCTAAGAAGGGACATAATATGCCAGAGGAGGACTCACAGGCTGGATCTGATAGATGTAAAACATGCTTATGAGGGGTCAAAACCACTGCTGAGCCTTTACAGTCAGCAAGCAGGCTTTCTCTAGCTGTAAGGACAACTCTTTGGGGGACTAGGCCATGACTCTACCATCCAAGTTCTCTCTCTTTCGCATGGGAGTACTAGCAAGCTTCAGGATCCCAATCTTAGTTTCAACGATGGTAAGAATTTTAGATGCTTTCATACAGGACCTTAATAAAGTTCTATTGCCCACATACTTTACTTCCAACAGCGGACTGCAATTATGAAATAGTGATAACCACTTTCTATCTTAGTAAGTGAGATACGCAGAGATTTGCTCTGGCCACTGGTCTTGGGAGGACTGGTGATCAAGCCAGTGCATGAGACGGACACAAGCAGTGCAATTACCCAAGGAGCTATTGTCTAACTCCTCTGAAAGAATCTGGCACAGCCTTTGGTCTGCATCTGTTCTCCTTGTCTCTCTGTGGCCAAGGTATAAAACCTCTGAATGCAAAAATGCGTGCTTGGAAAAATCAGTGCAAAACAAATCCACTTCACAGTCAAAGGTCACCGTGCAACAGAGAGGGCATGGAGACATTTACATTTTCTATTATTCCAGCAACATTGAGAAAGAGAATTCTGCAGTCTGTTTGTCCATTCAGCTACCTGACACCCAAATAACGYTGGGACGCAATTGCTCATTTCAAGCAACCATGGTGAGGGGACAGAAAACTTTTTGAAGTTCTTTGCTTTCATGTAAGTCAGCAACCGACTTCTAAAGCATATGCACATTTGAGTTCAGYTAGGAGCAGTTTCTGTGAAATTCTGTCCAGGCAGACAGTTTAGAAGGTGAGAATGAAGCCAGATTAAAGAGTGTGGAGAAGAGAGACAGGGATTAGGGTAAAGCTGGAGGCAAGGGGGAACAGAGAAAAGACCTCAGAGTAATAATTCATGGAGTATAGGTGAGAGGGAGAGTGAGCCATCAAAGTGGAAAAGACAGATTCAGAGATTACTGTGGTGCAAAGGGAAGGAGGTACACTTCCACGGMAGAATAGGCTTCACTTGTTCAGCTATTTGTGGAATAACAGGTCACATTTATGGTGGTTTGGAGAGGAGATGAAGCATTTAGTCCAAGTTTGGAATGGATGTGTGAATCAGGAACAAATGGAATTCACAGTCCAGAGAGGGGACTATCCTCAGAGCATCCCTAGAAATTTTATTACAGACATCTTTCAAAAAGAAGAGTGGAGAAAACTGTCTCTTTGGCTCCTTCTGTCTGAAGATATATTCTCCTATTTTCCATTTACCTCATCGGTTTTGCAGAAATAACATCAAGCTAAACCAGGCTCTTGCATTTGCCATTTCCAGCTCCTTCTATTCAGAATGCAACTGCAAGAGGAACAAACTACACTTAAATTTAGCACCTTTTAAATATTTCATTTCTTTTTTATAGGTYTAATATGCAATAATTGGCAGAACAACTCATTTGAAAATGTGTAATGCCAAAGGAAAACATTCAATATCTTTCCATTCAATACCCTGAGTATTTTCTCACTCCAGGGTGTAAAAGGATTTGTTCTTGATTCATACAGTCATCCCAAATCCTTGCCAAATTATGCACAGAGCCATCAGATTTAATGGCACAAGCGTCTTATTCCTTATTATTGGACTTGGACAAATAAAAGCAATACATTGTAAAAATAGGTACTGAAGCTACTGCCAAAAGTCATCACAAAAAGATGTTTTTACAATATTCTATCCTGTCTGCATTGCCTCTCCCAGATCTCAAGTCTCCTCAGGGTCTGAATTTATTCTGCAGTGCACCTGTAAAATACAACCAATAACCACTATTTTTATTTTATATATACAGAAACACTCCTCTCGCAACAGTTACAGCCTCAGTTCAGTAATGTACTCATAGAATCATAGAATATCCTGTGTTGGAAGCATCATCAAGTCCAACTTTTGGCCCTGCACAGGACAAACTCAGCAATAACTCACTAAGCCAGTTACTTGATCTAAAGTACAGAATAGTCACAAAAATTTTTGTTTAAGGTCCTTCTGAACCAAAGTCTCAGCACTATTCCTCTGCTTTCGCAGGAATATGTGTGTCATGTCATGCCAGAAATGAAATATACATCCACTTGCCTGGTCACATGCAGAACTCTGGAGATAACTTAATCTTTGATTCAGAGAGAAATAGAAAAACAAAACAAAACCACCACCTCCAACAAAAGCCCCGTTGTTCCTAAATTTTATTTTGCTGAGTTGTTTTCTGCTTAGTATCCCTTCCAGCCCTGTGTCCAAGTCTTTTATGAATATGTTGGCACATCTTAGGCACAGTGCCTGAGATGGAGCTCTGGGGAACCCCACTAGTGACAGGTCCCCAGTTCAATGTCACCCCATTCACTATAATCCGTGAGCCAGTTGACCACTCAGGACATGATGTGTTTATCCTGCTGAATGCTGAACATTTTTTTAGCACTATGGACAAAATGTCTTTGACTCTCCTGCCTGCATGACAGCTGGATTATTTTGTAATTGATTTCATCTCAAGATTAGAGTGAGATATGATCTGTAGCTGAGTATCGAAGATGCCCAAAAGACTTATCATGCTCTTGCTCCTAACTCATTCTTCATGATACTACAAAATGATTGTTGTGGGCCTCAGAAAGTCAAGCAGAATATTTAAAGAATCTGGAAATAATCAAGTTTTTCAAACCCCTCCCTAAGTCTGAATAAAAATACCACAACTCAGCTTTTTACCTAAACAATCTGATGTGATCATAAAAATGATCCTTCCTTCCTTCCTTCCTTCCTTCCTTCCTTCCTTCCTTCCTTCCTTCCTTCCTTCCTTCCTTCCTTCCTTCCTTCCTTCCTTCCTTCCTTCC
>JACDOX010000037.1:4149540-4160351 GCA_014549065.1 Cardinalis cardinalis | reverse complement strand
CTTCCTTCCTTCCGACACTTCCTTCCTTCCTCATCCTTACAAGTATGGGATTTGAATTCTGACATTAGAATTGCACTTCAGACCACAACTGTACTATTCATTAGGTGAATACCACCAGCTTTCAGCCATTTCACAGTCTTTCTTCCCAACCTGTAGTCATTTTTATTGGCAGAGATACCTTTGCAAAATTTGATATGTAATAAAAGTTAAAATAAGGACATTTTTCAGTTTCCACTTGAGTGCGTCAGGAAACTGAGACTGAAAGATTTATAGTTTTGGGTACAAAACCTAGTTAAGAATTAAGCAAAGCAGCACTCTTTCTCCCCAGAAGTAAAAAAACCCTGGTGTTACAGTCAATAGGATTTTTTGCCATCTACTTCTATGAGAAGAAGATGATCAGATTTCAAGATGTAAATGGGAAGGGGAAAAACTCAGTGATCCAACTAACTTATGGCTTTTAATGAGAAGGGAGGCACCTCCCAAAGCTATAGGAATTTATTTGCCTTGAWTAAGAAAGGTGCAGTACCCCCTGTCAGACATCAACATGACGACATCATTTGCAATCCTCCTCCAAATAATCTCTGCATGCAATAACAATGAAAGTGCTGTTGGGTAAYCCTGGAATATTCTTTGTCCTTAAACAGAAAGATCACCAGAGGTAAACATCCTCTCTTCCTCTGGCTAATTTGAACTATTAAAAAAAAAGTTATCCCTAGGCTCGGCCGTAACTGATCTACAGAAACATTGGAGTACTTTTGAATTAAATTTATAGTTCCTCAACCCAGGACAGTCACTGCAGTGAATATATCCAAGAATTAGTCCTAAATTAGGATTTTCCAAACAAAAATCAAATCTTTCACTGTCCTATGTTATTGCATTTCACGTGAGGCCATGAAGAATTGGGGATTTGGGGCAAGTTATATTAACAGGTTTTCTTTCTCAACTTCTTAACACAGGACATCTTTTTTCTTGTTTATAAGTGCTAAGAGCACTGTTGGTTACACTGCTCAAGTTTTTCCTTTCCAAGCAGACAGCACACTTTACTTTTTGACCCTTTTCCACCCTCCTGTCCTCAGCTCTAGTGCTGTAGTAGGACACTGGCTTTGCTTCTCAAAAGAAACAGAGACAGAGAGAAAAATAAAGAGAGAAAAATATTCTTCCCTAAAATAATAGCTCCCCTTTTGGCAACAAACAAAGGAGAGAAAAAGTACGTCCAGAGAAACTGAACTCTTTAAAAGTGCTTTTTTGCTGTTTGATGACATAGGCATGAAGCCAAAATTCACCCATTGTACTTCATGTTCAAAATTTCTTCACACAGCTCTAAATTGCTGACAGCTCTTTAGCTACAGCCATGCTACCGGGCGCCATTATAATAGTTCTCCATACCATTATGATGTGTCAGTGTTTATGACCTGTGTCCCAAAGCTGGATGACACTCAAATCTATTGACTGCTTATAAATCACTTTTTGGAAAAGATTTAAAGTTCTGAGATTGCAAGTAGAATTGCTATTGCTCAAGTGGCCCCATCTAATCTTTTTTTCATTGAAAACACAGAAAGGTTATGGAATCATAAAGCCCATGTAGAACAGAACACAGGAAAATACTTATTGTTTTCATATAGAGGAACACACATAATAYCCGCAGTTGTATGAGGGCCCAGAGGGCTTTTTTTTTATAGGTTCATGGATGAATTTTTTATTGCTACTGAATAAAGTGTTCTTGACATACGTATTTGACCTCTAACACGAGCAAGATTTCCTCTTGGTGGCCATTAGAATATAAATCCTACTTCATTAGATCATAGAATCATAGAATCACAGTATAAGCTGAGTTGGGAAGGGACCCATCAGGGTCATCAAGTCCAGCCTCTGGCCCTGCACAGGGCACTCCAGGAATCACACCATGTGCCTGAAAGCATTATCCAAATGCCTCTTCAACTCAGTGAGCTGAGGTGTCTTCACTTACTTCAGCCTTGAAAAACCTGAAGACATTCTGAGCAGAGCAATCTTCTTCACAATCTGTGATAAAAACTACCAAAAGGGGCACAGCAGGAAAAGCAGAGTGAGAGGTTGCTGACTCCTTCGGGCTTCTAGGTCTTCGGCTAGGCTGTCTGAGTAATGCCTGTTTCTACAGCCAGGCAACCAGGAGAATAATGTGCTTAGCCCTGGGATTACCTCTCCCTCACCAGCCCAAGCCTACCTACTTGCACAGAACTAAGCACAACTAATCCTTTGAAGAAAGATCAAATTGTTTTTTATTTTTATTGTGAATGTCCTCTGAGGATTTTCAGTTGCCACATTAAGCTTCAGTTGATGTTAAAAGGGGAAGTTAGACTCTTTGTTATCCTAAAGTAAGCCTTTATTGATGTCATTCTTCATTTTGTCATTTTTTTTTAGTAAATTTGTTATCTCTGTACAGCTCACCATAGCTTCTGAGGACTTTTAATTAAATCATATAACTGATTGGATTAAAAGGTATTTGTTTCAATTTTGCTGCATGTTTTTTGGAAGAATTACCTAGAGCTACTGGCTGAGCAGAAAATTGTCTCCTGATATTTTTCTGAGTCTTTCTTGTGTTTTCTGCGCACCTCTGGCTCTCTGACACTTTCCATTTCTAAGATGGGATCACATCTAAGACATCTCTTTTCCTTCTCTACCTTCCCAGGGGTGTTCAGTGATCCTGTGGCAAATAAGACAGAAAGCCAGGAAAAATACATTATTGGCAACAAAGTGCTATCAGAACTTCAGTTCAATGAGTTCTAACAAGTTCTGTGCCTTTGGTTCCATTTTTCAATTATAGCAGTTGCTAAGTCACACCCCTCTAAGTTATTTCAGTAATAAATCACTTTGTCCCTTTGGAAAGTTCCCATTCTGTTCTGGGAAGCACTTCCAGMGGCTGTCAGGAGCCCGCACCCTGTTTATGAGATAGTCCCGCTGGACAGCAGAAAACACACACAGACACCATGGAACCACCACTGTGACTCTTTCTGTACAAAATTCACTCTGCTTTCAGCGGCAAATTATRCAAAAAGCCCAGAGGAAAGGCCAGGCAAGAGGCAGAACCCGTACCTTTTTGCTGCCTTTCTGCTGAACAAAGGCTGGGGCTCCTGCAGCATCTGCCTACAGGCAGCATCAGGTATTTCTTTGAGGAAAGTCCTTCACTCTCAGCCACCATATTTATGTTCAGTATATGTGAAACAGCTGAGGTTAAAAAGGCTTTCAAATGATTGCACCACATGAGATGTCCAGCTTGCAAATTAATTGTTTGAAAAGGTAATGAAAGTTGGCTCCTGGTACCCTGCTCCTTCACCAGGATCTTTTTACCTTGACTGAGTCAGAGAGAATGTACTCTGCTGACCCCTCTACATGCTTRATCTGCAGGTAGAGAACTAAAACCACACTGGTCTTACAAGGATCTGCTTCTCTTSCTCTGCGTGCTTTCTCTAGTAACTGGGACACGTGGTGAGTCTTACCGTGTTTCTTCAGAAACAGGAATRGGAAGAAAAATCATGCAACCTTGAAAGTAGTAAAGATACATAATCACTACCTAGCAATAACTTTTTCATTGAGCAGTTAATGAAAACAAAAGATAAGCTGAAAGAGTGGAGGCCACCTGGAAAACTACAGAAACCACATCTATTCACATCAGCTACAACTAGAAAATACCTGATGACACCCTGGGCTGTGGATTTCTGTGGGGACACAGTGTATCATGTCCTTCAGAAAAATTTTAGGCATAATGAATCTAACTCTTTAGGCATGAAGGATAAAGCTAACTCATGCTGACGCAGTTAAAAACTGAATCTGAAATTAAAATATTTTCTGTATAAATACAGAATATGTATTTGTACATAATCGAAAAATACAGGACAGATGATACTGGAGACAGAAAAATGCCCTCTACTCATACACCTAACATGGAAACAGCAGAGAGACTGAGCAAGTCTGATCTGGTCCAAAATAAACAGCCATTTTCAGTGGGTTTCTAACCTTAGCAGAGAGCACTGCAGGCTTCTAAAATAGCTACAGAGATGTACAAGAAGAACAATATGCTGTGTCATGGCTGGCTGGTGAGAACAAGGCAGAGGAGAGCTTGCAATGGAGCGAGTGACGAAGATGGATTGATTCAAGAGATGTTTAAATTTGGTTTATTACGGGGCTGCAATTGACAATGTTGCAAACTGCCCACCTCCCAGAGAGATAGGCATGTGGGCCATTCTTTGATTTCATAAATCATCCAGGAACATACCCAGAGCATTGACCTTTTATGGGGAGGGAGCTCAGGGCATCCAGAATAATTTAACACCGGCATGTCGGATGGTGTCCAGCACAGTTTAACACTCCTTAACCTCTGCCTCATTAGACATCTGTCCTGTCATTTATCTTTCTGTTTATTTTTCAAGTGATATATTATTGGTAATAACTAAGGAATGGGCACTGATGTTACTCTCCATGGAGCTGCCATTAGTTAGCTGGAAGTCAGGCCAGCATCTCTCTGAAACTGGTACACAGAATAACTTTTAAAAGATTTCAGATATTCTTTGCCAAGTAATTTCCTCCTGGCATGGGCAGGTAGCACCCCTATTATATGATCTTTTATTTATTTTTGTTCTTTCCAGACCAGATTTTAAAAGTTTTTAAAACCAGCAAGTATTATTACTGTTGGTAATAAGRCCTGAATTCTTTTTTCAGCAGAAATTTCATCCTGTCTGTGACAACCATGGCTAAATAAGAAGCCAGCAGGGAAATGGCAGGGTCTTCCATTCCAACCACATGTATACACATACTTGCATATGGAGACAAATGCAAT
Organism: Cardinalis cardinalis; assembly: GCA_014549065.1. Taxonomy (NCBI): domain Eukaryota; kingdom Metazoa; phylum Chordata; class Aves; order Passeriformes; family Cardinalidae; genus Cardinalis; species Cardinalis cardinalis. Next base: position 4,155,541 of record JACDOX010000037.1, on the reverse strand, counting down.
ACACRCACAAGCACACATGCTCACACTCTTCCTTCCTTCCTAGGTCATTGCCATAAGGGCAGATATTAAGATTCCTTTCTAAATACATTTACTTTAGCACATTTATAATTGACTCAATATTGGAGATTTCATTYATGCTGCCTTTCTTTATCAAGCAGCAACTATTTTTCCAACATTTGGTATATTGAGTTACATTCTGGGAGGGGGAAAAAAAAGCAAAGAAAGCATGGGGCCACAGTGAAGGGAAAATGAAGTAGTAAACATTTTTTCTGTGTTGCGTAACAAATGTGTTGTGATATTGGATGGGAAGTAAATTCCAACACAGATTCTTCCATGGTACACATGGTACTAAGCATGAATTTGGATTTCAAATAGATTATAAAGAAGGTACAAGTCCAAAAGGACCTGTAAATTTTTAAAAAAAGGCATTTCAGATTTGYTTATACTGCGGATATTTGTGAGTCAGCTTTATAACAGCTGTAACRCCTTGAGAAAATATTGATCATGTTTTGTTTAGGTGAATATCAATATTTTGCTTTTAAATCCATCATCACATGAAATATATTGAAATTTTCAGCAATAACAAACAATTTTATGTGAACAATATTACCACTGAGACACAGATTGAAATAGTTAAGGAACCCACTGGCTGACCTGAAATGTCCTCTATTTAAATACACACGTGCACACACACACGCACACACACACGCACACACACACACACACACAGAGAAAACTTCAGGGAAAAAAACCCTAAAAAATGTGAAATGTTTTAAAACTGCATGAGACAGGTGTCCTTGAAATTTGGATTTTAGTGATGAAAAAGCCCAAAGTGATGGAAGGCAAGCCTGGTTGAGGCAGGCAAGCACAGCCAAGAAGGAATTCACTGGGTGGGAGAGAGTTTGCCAGAGTACCAGAAGCTTTGCTTTCCAGATGTATTTTATTTATAAAAAGCTTAATCCTTTTAAAACTACCTACATCCCACACAGATTTGGCATTGCTTTATTGCTTAATTAATACCATCATCTAAGGTTTTGTCTAACACCATGATCAGAGAAAAAAGCTGCAGGAAGTGCTGCCAGATCTAACAGGACACAGTGGAAGAGCTTTTGCTTTAACAAACAAGACCTCTGCTCTTTCACTGCCCTGTTTCTTGCTATGCAACTGGGCATTTAACTGTACTTTTTTCCAAGTTAGGATCATGTAACTGGAGTTTAAAACTTGAGGGCTACTGTCACCTTGACTCAAGCTCTTCAGTTATTTCATCAGCAGTGAGAAAACTGCATGTACCTGTGAGACACAGTGCACTAGAGGATGAGCTTCTGAAAAGGCAGAGTGATTAGAACAAATCCAGCAAGGTGTTCCTAGGAGTATGAATGCCACCAACACAAGGTCCATGTGAAATCCCAAGTATTGTTGGCCGTTTGAGTCACCCACGTTGACAGAAAGGGAACTTGTACCAGAACAGGTGCAGAAATGGCTGCTGGGATGATCCAAGTAACAGAGAGTTTATTTTACAAGAGGAAATTAAAAGACAGTGGCTTATTTAGCCAAGTAGATCCAAGTCTGAGAGGGGATACAGTCACTCTTTGTAAATACAGCTGGAGGATAAACACTAGAAAAGGGAAAGAGCTTTTTAAGCTTAAAGACAATGATCTGGCATAAGAACAAAGAGGTATTAGAGAGCCATCAAGAAATTCAGGCTGGAAACCGAGTATAGATTTCCAGCTCTCATAAAGGTGAATTTCTGGACCTACCACCTTTTGTAGCCTTGTGGCAGAACTCACCACTAATTTGCAGCGGATTATGCAAGATTTTACATGACAGAGTGCAACAGGCCAAGCACACACTGTGCGTCAGTGCCCTTCCCATCCTTTCCCAGACCGCCATGACTGTGAACTAGTCCAGACCCTTTTTCTGGCTCATGTTTCCACCTCCTCTTCCTTTGGAAACCAGGGCATGAAAGGCATCAGGATGAAAATAACTCATACGATGTCCATATTTCAGTAGTGTCCCCAGGTGGGTGTCAGGAAGCACTCCCAGCTGTCTAGGTATGTGGATGAGGGATCTTGCAAAACTCTCTCAGTCAGAAGAAACCTCCCGGAGTCCATTTCTGCCCAGCATGCAGACTGAACTCTCTACTCATTGCCTAATCGTACTTAAGAGCAGCATTTACATGTTTCTGTGCTTCTCCTAATTAAGTGCCAAAAGTTTCAAGCTTTCTTCTCAGCAAGGAGAGACTCAACCCAGCCCACCCTTCACATAAATCTGATGACACTAATCAAGCTACATGAGTCAAATCTGGCTTTTTTTTTTTCCCCATTAGTAATAAAATGTAAAGCTTTATTTGGAAAGTACATAACAAATAACCATGTCAACAAAATTCATCATTTCCCCAGCATTACCCTATAATGAAATGCAACAATGTTAATAAAAAGCAGGCCATTATCAAAACACTGTTTAGCTCTGTGTTTCTAGTTAAATTCTAAGGCTTTTAATTTTTGTATATTGTAGTAGAAAGCGGATTATTCAGAATATTCTAAATCTATAAATGCATCTAATGACTTGAAAAAAGAAATTTTAGATTTTATAGTCTTCTGTTATTATTTAAAATCCCAGACCGGGTTACTATAACATACAAAAATGGATTATGTTAAGCAAGAAATTTAAAGATCAAAATTTCTGTAAACACTAATGTAACATTTGGACACAATAAATTCAGCTTCCCTTTCTATGCTAATGATATTCTGGGTAAATGCCTGCAGTTCATTTACTTTGGAAAACATTCGATGAAAAAATATGAGCTTTTGTTTGGGTTCTGTCAGGATAGATAACGTGCTCACTAGCCCTGKAACTGACCCCCGCCACACACAGGCGCCCACCACATGACACTGAACCTGAAGAAAGCCTCCATCTGAACCTCCCTTCAGCCTGTGGTCACAAAGCCTTGAAACCTGATTCGTACCTGTGCAGAGTTATCCCCTGCACTGTAGAGAAAAGGAGTCCCACCTCATCTTGTAATAGCAGTATTTTTATTTCCCAGATAACTCAGGCAGGAAGGGTTTGGTGGGAGATTTTTTCTTTCCTCAAGGGATCAAAAACCTTGGCTTTGGTGCAGTGTGTATCCTCAGCACACTGGGGCACAGCCAGCCCGGTGGCACAGAACCAGCACCCAGTGTTGGTCTGATGACACGGTGCTCCAGGCTGTGACTTCTGGTACCTAACACAGACATCTGCACTGCCAGCCTGCAAAGCACYGGGTTGTAACCTGTGCTGAGAACAGGTCCCCAAAGCTACCTTCTTCTAGGCCTAAAAGTGGATGTTTAGTCTGAGGATACAGAGTGGGCTGGGGTCAGAGGTCTGCTCTGCCCAGACTGGCAAGGCTTATGAGGACAGTCRGAGGAGGGTACTGAGCGGGGGGATCCCTCCAGTCCACTGAAGGGCTTTGTGGCCCCACCAGCCCAGGACCACAGCACACGTGCCACTGTGAGATCCTTGGCATCAGGGCATGACTCCTCAAACCAGGATAACGCCCAAAACCAGATCTGCTCTGTTGATGGGCTTCAGCAGCCCCAAGGATGTTTGACATAAGCTGCCAATTTGTGTTTGAATCACTCTCCAGAGAAATCTTTAAATAATCATACCAACAGTGTGTGAAAATGACCATGAAAGTACATTCACTGATCAAAAATGCCAATATCTGAATAGTTCTCAAGGAGAAATTGCAATATTTAAATTTTTTTTTACTRAAGTATTGCCTTTTTTTTTGTTCGTGCTATTAACAATCCATGCTGTCTCAGCACAAATGACTGACTATGGACATGCTCCTCTTCACATGCTGAGACACGAGGTAGAGACTCACTCTGAGATAGTTACACCAGGGTATCATCTGGAGCTGCTCCGAACCACAGGAGAAAATGGCAGTGTGATAAGGTTGAATATCAGCTTTGCAAAGGACCCTATCAATAAAGTCGGTAGGAAAGATCTTCCAAAAGATAGAGATACAGATCAGATTCTTATTTTCCTCCAAGGTCACCTATAAAATTTGTTCACAATTTTGGGTTCATCAGGAGTGGTATTCCTTGCATAGAAGCTTTTGCCTGTCATTCCATGACATATGTCCCTCTATTTCAAAGGTTACTTTTTAGTCCTAAGAGTCTGCTGCAAAAATGCTGATTTGTTGCTACTGCAAAACAATTAATTCAAGGCTGTGAAATTTCTGACATTCACAGCAAGTTCATTTAGTCTTTGAGTGTTTTTCTGGCATTTTTCAGTTAGACAACCCTGAAATATCTTTAGATGCATCAGTTAAGTTGTTGAAATTTCCCAGTTATTTCTGTTGGAATTCAGTTTTATTCCACTAGCAGTGGTACAAAAATTTGGAAGGTGCATACATTTCCAAGAAACGTTATCAATTCCCAGTCTAATTTAGGTTCCCAAGTGCCCAAATTATTTTTTGAAACTGGATTTCACAATTAAAAAAATCTATTTCTAATTGCAAAAGTTCTTTTTCCTGATGTCAAAATATGAAGCAATATCATCTGATGTTGAAGAGTTGTTCTTTGTCTAAGAAGGTTATCATTGTACACAACCTTCAGAAATTCACTCTGAATGAGTTTCCACTGTTATGAGCAATATTGTCTGTTTCTTAACTTTTTCTACAAATCTGCCATCCATATTTAAATAAATATATGCACAATTCCTGAAAAAAGACGTTTTGTATGATAGCATTTGGTGTTAAGACATTAAGGGAACACGTCTAGACACATGCTGAGTATCATACCATTCCTCATCCCGACACATCCATATACTATAGCTGGATCATTTCACTGTGGCACCAGAAGGCCGTGCTTTTCATTAACCAAAACAAAATCTTTCTGTCACCTCCAGAAGTAGTGTTGCCTTTTCTTCTGCATAGGATATGGTGCAGCTTTTTCTGAAGTCTTCAGACTTGCTGACAGAGTAAAAAGCAAGGAGCCAGATAACCTCCTTCTCTCCTCTCAAAAAAGGCTGTTGAGCTTACCTAACAGCCCAGAGCTTGCCAATTTTTATCCCATCTTAGAACAACATCTCACAAATGTATAAATTGCATATTTTTTTAAATTCATATGGGAAAAAATCAAACTAAATGTAACATGTCCAAATGGCATTATACAAAAGAATCTTCTTCACGCACGTTACAAGATGGTGATTTACAATGAGTAGGGCTATATGGTGAAGATATTAAAACACTGAATTATAGGTCAATGTCTGCATTGATATTAATACAGCCAAAAAAAGAAACTGTGCTTTCAGTTGAGGTTTGGAATACATGGTGAAGCAGTGAAGCAGAGATACAAGAAGGCTGTTTTGAATGGCAGGAGCTTAAGAGAAGGTGATTGTCRAACCAGTGGTGTTTGGAAAGAAACGAAAATCAAGACACTGCAAGCCTAAAAGAACAAAAGTAATGGCAGGCAGATAAAGAYGGGAATGAAGTGCGGAGGAAAAAATGGCAGAAATTTGGGAAGGACTTTCAAAATAGTACAGAAACGCTTAATATTGTAGAGATGYTAAAGAGTTTAAAAGAAGAAAACAGGTCCATAATCCATATGTCTCTCTGTCATTACCTGATGCACAGTAACAAAAGCCACAGACTCACTGTTTTCAACAAAGGGCATCATTCCACACTATAAAGTCCAATTTCTGAAATATGGGAAGAGAGATTATTTTTGGAAGCATAAACTGGGAAATCATTGAGGTCTCCTTTGTACACTGACTTAACAGCTTTTCCAAAGAGCAACTTAAGAAGCGTTTATGAGTTCCTATCAAATATGGCTTCATTTATTTGTCAGAAAGTTCACAGAAAGTACAAGAAGTGAGCTACTTTATTGTTTACATCAAGGGTGGGCAGTGGGAGCAATTTTGTCCCCACATACTTCTGCAGCAGCTGTGTTGTCTGAAAAGAAAAAGGGGAGGAGAGGAGAGGAGAGGAGAGGAGAGGAGAGGAGAGGAGAGGAGAGGA
>JACDOX010000037.1:4136985-4148635 GCA_014549065.1 Cardinalis cardinalis | reverse complement strand
AAAGAAAAGAAAAGAAAAGAAAAGAAAAGAAAAGAAAAGAAAAGAAAAGAAAAGAAAAGAAAAGAAAAGAAAAGAAAAGAAAAGAAAAGAAAAGACATTTCTGTGTATTCACATTGCACTTGGAAAAGCCTTCCTCATTAGCTTTCAGACATTAAAAGAATCTGTGTTCCCTGTTAAAAGAATAAATCTTGGCAAACTACCATTGTGACAGAATGGGTTATATCTGTGTCAAATTATGAAGGCTGTGTTGTTATTAAGAGTGCAAACAAGCCAGGACATGCCCAATTACAACCTATTATGTTGAATTCATATGGCTGCCAGACCTAAAAATATTTTTCACACCTCAGGAAAAGGCTAATTCCCATAAAGCCTCCATCCCCTCGGTCTGGGTGTGCTTATAGGTGCGGATGCAAAGGGACACACGTGCACTCTGCCTGTGTTYAGAGCTAGGAGGAGAGGAGCCAGCTCCAGTACAGAAGCCACGTAGGATATGTCTACACAGTCGATTGCAGGCAGATGTGAGCTCCCTTAGCCAGCACTCTGAACTAGCAGGCAGAGCTATTAGCCATGTTTACTGTGGCACAGAGTCATTTTTGAAAGAAACAGAAAACAAGCAACAGCAGTAGTTTAGATCTCTGTCCTGCCTTTCTCATAAAGGTCTGGGTTTGGACCTCTCCTTGTCTATACAATGTGAATGGTACTGCCAGAGAGCACTCATGAGCTGAGGCTCAGTGTGTTCCTTGATGCAGCGTTGCAGTCTCCAGACCACACGTGCAACAAACGCTGCCCGCAAAGACGCCACTCACGCACCAGCACAGCACCAACCTCGAACTACCCAGCACAGCCACCCTGCAGCTCCCAAAATACAGCTAGCCCAGTCTAGCAGGATTGGAAGAAGAATGCAGATTCTGTATGGACCCAGATWTGTCCAGAAATGCCCATCTTTTTCTCCCTGCTGCTGTTCTGCTCTGTGGAGCACAAACTCTGTGTAGGGGAAACCCTCCAGGAAAGCAGGGTTCTGGTCTTCACTGCACAGTGTCACCACTGACTTTGAAAATTTGTAAAGGAAAGGGACCAGGAGGCTTGCTGGCTTTCTTCTCTGAAAATTACTGCTGGTTACATTAGTGTTTCACTGAGCCTTAGCCACAGACTAGAAACCTCATTGCAGCTGGTGCTGCTACATCCTTCCAATAAGATTATGAACTAATTAAAGCAGACAGGAGTGCTGGGAGGCATAAAGCATTTTTCATTGGCAGAGTATGGAATGGCCAGAGCACATCAGTAGCCCTGTCACGTCCATATATTAGGGAGAGCATGAGATCAGGCTTGAGGGCTCGGAGTCCCAAGACTTGTTTATGATATTGAACTCCCACATGCTGCAAAAGTGAATGATTCACTTTATGTATTGTATTTCAATGCTGAGCACAGCAAAAGAGTTAAACAAGAAGCTGAAGCTACACAGTCTGGTGCTCAGGTATGGAATGAGACCTGTAAGCAGTGAGGTAAGTAAATAACTCACGTGCAAGCAAGGAATTAATGGAAACCTGAAGTACCTCTGTAACACTGTCARGGATTTTTTAAATCTTGATTGACCTCGCATGAAATCTCCTGTAGGACTGTGCTAGCTTTAGAGACTGTGCACTTAGTGGAGTTTCCCAGGTGCACAAGGCTGAGGAACAAGACAAACATTCATGACCATGCCATACTAAATAAAGCCTTGTTATTGGGACAGTCACCTAACAGTAATTCTGCTCTGCCTGAGTCAGGGACTAACTTCAGATGGAGTTTTCCATGGTGTATGAGTGTTCTGCATATCTGGCTCTTGTGAGAGAAATGCTGGGACAATTCAGTCACTTTCTCCATCCAAAATTCTCACTTGTATTGGTGGCTTGTCATTACAAAACAAAAAGCAGGTCCTAATAATTTTAAAGGAGAGGGAGAGGGAGAGGGAGAGGGAGAGGGCCTCATACCCCACTCAAGACACCAATTTCAGCAGAGGGTTTTGTGTCCATCTGGGAAATGCAGCCAGCAAGAGGCCTATGCACCCAAGGGACATACTGGAACTAATGCTGAATAATAGACAGATCCTCTGCTGGATGGGATGTAATGTCAACATGAGACAGGTGACCATGGAGATAGGCACTCAKCTGGACTAGAAATAACTTCGTTTTAAGAAGGCATTTCACAACCAAGGCCTGTATTTTGTCAGCTTCCTCATTAAGTGCACATAGACGCACTATGCAGTTCATTTTTCTGCTGTCTAGATCTAGGTTAGATAAAGTGCAATAAGTGTCTATTTCCAGAGCTGGGAGGAGTTTGGAGGCATTATCCTCAGTACCCTTAGAGGGACAACACGCCCTGTAAGCAGTATTCAGTAAACTGACGATGATAAAAACAAGGAGCATTTATAGAAATGCCAAAAAATAAATTAGAAATACTAAATGCAAACCGTGACATAATACAGTGAGGATGGATGATGGTTAAGTGGGAACTCCAGTACAAGTGCTCACCCCATTCTCCTGAGCAGAAAGACAATACATAGCCAGAAAAAACACTTGTAAAATTTTCCCACCTTGGCAACAAAAGCTACATAAAAGTCAGAGGTGATAGATGTCAATTTGTGTCCAAAGAATATCAAAAGTAAGGTGTCCATGAATAAGCATCCAAGAAAAATATCTCAGCTTCTCTCTGGGACAGTAAAGCTACAGAGTGAAGCTGTGTGTATTGGGTGTGCATGTGATAYAGATTATTTAATGAAGGTCTATAAGCTCAAATCATCTTATATAATCAAATTTAACAAAAATAATATAAAAATTATGACAATGTTAAGAAGATGTGAATAACATTATTTATCATTCATATCTGGAATAGCTTTGGTTGGTTCTGGAAAATTTATAACAGAATAATAGAGTGAAAGCAGAAGTCCAGAGATGGGTGTTAATTATTATTAAGCATACAGGATAATCCCCTTTCAATGAAACAGTGAAAAAATTAAGACTGAAAACAAGGACAGAGAGGAAACAATGGCTGGCACATATTACAGAGAGTGGAGGCAAGGACAGGTAGCCTGGGAGGAAGACAGAGAAGTTCTGGGGTTCTGGATGCTGAGAGAGTTTAGGAAAGTGAGAGCCCTGATTGTGTGTCATCTAGCCTGAGACATCAAGGGCAACAAGCAAAGCTTCTATAGCTACATTCTGGTGAGACCACACCTGGAGTCCTCCATCCAGCTCTGGGATCCCAGCTGGATGGGATATTGGAAGGATATTGATGCGTTGGAGAGGGTCCAGAGGAAAGCCATGAATATAATCAGAGGGCTGGGGCACTTCTGTAAAGAGAGGCTGAGAGACCTGGACTTGTTCAGCCTGAAGAGAGAAGGCTTCAGACTGACCTCCTTGTGCCCTTCCAGTACCTGCAGGGGGCCTACAAGAGAGCTGGAGAGGGGCATTTTATGAAGGCATGGAGTGAGAGGACAAGGAGAAATAGCTTTAAACTGGAACAGGACATGTTTAGATTAGCTATTATATTATGTATTAGAATGAAATTCTTAGGATGAAACCCTTCCAAGGATGGTGAGACACAGGAAGATGTAGCCCAGACAAGCTATAAGTGCCCTGACCCTGGAATTTTTCAAGGCCAGGTTGGATGGGGCTTTGAACAACCTGTTATAGCAGAAGGTGTCCCTGCCCATGGCAGGGGGTTTGGAAGTAGATGATCTCTAAGGAGATGTTCTCTAACTGAAACTACTCTGTGATTCTGTGATTTGTAGCAAAGCTATAGCTGAGGATAAAATCTCCATTTAAGGATGCCCTGTTTTGTATTGCAAAGCTGCTGTTCTGAATCACAGTAAGGGCTGAAAATTTCCAAGTCGTTCATAAATGAGCATTCTGAAAATAGAACTTGATCCAGGAGTATCAGAATATTTAATCTGAGACTCTAAAAACTTAATATAAAATCAAATAATGTTGAAATGAAATAGCATTTCAAAATGAAACACAAGATGAGACTTTTTGTGTTTCTGGAACATTTTTTCGTTTTCTTTTGTAACAAAATTATTGTGACTCTGACAGTTTTATTAAGCAATTTTCATTCCAGCAAAAATACATTCTCTACTTGAATTTGGTTTTATTAATAGAGCTGTGGCCAACTATATTCCTACTACTCATTCACTTGAAAAAAAAAGAAAAGAAAGAAGGATATCCAACAAGATTATCAGGCAAAATATTTAGCACCAATAAAGGCAAGTACAGCCATAAGTTTCAGCTCAGTCCAGAGTTTTCCTAGGAATCAAAACCAGATGAGATATTTAAAATGGGAAAAGAGTTTCCGTAGAAAACATTTACAAAACAAAAGATACCATATAGCACATAGGTCAAACATTGTTGATTAGGGAGAGACCTTCTCTCCAAATTAGTTACTCTGAACTGCCTGCTATGGTATTTTATCTACTTTTCCTGTGAAATTTTTGATGCCACTCAGAAACAGGTAGTGTATGAATGGACAGACAATCAGCCTGCTGCTGTTTGGTCYGCTCTCAGTTACTGAGCATCCTACATGAAGTAGTGGATATGTTTTGCAGGCTTCATTGCTGGAAGACCCATTTCCCCCACACTCTCTGTCCCCAAACCTTTGCATTTTCTCTTTCAGAATAATTAAAAACTTGGCTCACAATCCAACAACTCCCTCATCCATAATCTTACTGCTTGAAAAGACCTCTTTTGGAGATAGTTTTCACAGAAATACTTCCAGAGGTCCCCAGTTTCCTCTGCTGACATAGGTCTAGCCATCTCTTTGTACTTTTTTTACTGTGTTTACTTAGTCAGATGAATTTTATGTCACGGTTTGCAAGTCTGATCATTCCTTTCAGCAGTATTTCCTCCTCTTGTTTAAAACTTGCTGAGTGCCCTCTTACATTTATGAGGGAGCCCATCTACAGTTCAACCAGAACACTAAATGTATTATACATTCTGTTTATAACATGCCCCAGAGAACTGTAGTTAACAGTGCAGATAAAAAAAATACAAACTGGCTGTAGTGTTCCTTAAGGGAAAGAATTAAGAGGGAAGCTCACAAAAGTGCAATTCTTACAGTTAGTCAGACAGACATATTTATCTGCTTCTCCAGAGTTACCTCACAGGCACTAAGACACTTAGCTGCAAAATTTATCAGCTATGAGGTCATTCATAAAGCTGGCCAGTCTCAGTAGTCACTTAAAAGATGATAGTGCTCAACGATAAAGTAAAATACTACAAGATAGTTTTGTTGTAGGCAAGTGGCTGACTTACGATTTTATAGTTTAAAGGATTTTGACAATGCATGCTTTGAAATTTCTGGCCTAGATTTTTCAGCCAAGGAGCCATTTACATATTCAGCTCTTTCCCTCCACCTGGCTTTAAGAATCTAGGAATACGAGTGAGTCCTCGCCAAAGAATATAAAGAAAAATGGAAGAATTTAGATTTATAGTAGAGCTGATGTAGCTTAGTTTGGAGAAATCTCACCAAGCAAGCAAGCTCTTTTCCTTAAAAGAAAGTTCTTTAAGCTTGCAAGTTTTGGAGCGTTTTACTAATATCCATGGAAAATTCTGATATGAAAGTAGGAAAGCAGCAAAAATTTAAAAGTATAATTATAAGCTGTGCTGTCAACACTCTCTTTATGCAAGCTCTTAGCTTGTGCCACTTCAATGTTGTCCCAGTTCCCACTCAGACGAGCCAAGAGGCAAGTGTTCTTGCATGGAGCTGTCATCTATAACGTAGCAAAGAGGACCTGAGCACATCTTGTTCACTCGTGGGAAGGTTTGCAGATCACAGCTTTCAGCTGAGCTCACCCATAAGGAGGGAGCCAAGCTGTGTGTGTGCCAGGCTCGGAGCTCACACGCACACACCAAGTGCAGACACCACTGGTAAGCTCCACTGAACTCAGAATGAGGGTCAGGGCTTGAGGCAGCCCCAGATGCAGAAATGTGAGACATACAAATCTCCTCTTAATCACAGTGCCTATGACTCCATGTCCGTAAGGCCATGGTCAAGCTCTTAAATAAAGTGTCCCCCTAGAGCAAAAGGTTTCCATTATCATACACAGGACCACTGGGAACTGCTTTCTCCTCCCAACATCCCCTCGCGCTGCCCCCCTGCCTCCCTCCCATCTTTTCACACATCCACCAGCAATAAATTCTCTGTCCCAGTGTACAGAAGCTGTTTCTTATCAGACCCTTAAATATACATATCCTAGAGCTACAGGAAAATTACAATCCAAATTGTGCAAATTGAGGGCCACATCTTCCACAAACCAGGCAGAAAACTGCCGAATGCTTGAAGGTATATTTTCACAGTTAAGGCACACAGCAGATTAGTTTCAAATCAGCTGCCTAATCAGGGTACCCAGGAAGGCTGCAGGCTCATTTTTCAAAGATGAACAGAAAAGCTTTCCTGCCMCTCCAACTACAGTCCTTATGAAATCCCAGAGCACGAGGCCAGCTAGGCACAGGGTGGGTTTCTCCCTCACATATTCCTTCTCTTAYGTTTCAGGCTGCCCCCTTTCTCCCAAGAAATTAAGTACAATGTACATCTTCTTATCACAGATTATTTTCCTTTTTATTTTCTCATTTTCTTTTATTGTATGAGATGCACTTCTCCAAATACTATGTCACACAGGAATTGATATTGGAGTTTTATTTTTAAAAATTATGCAATTGAAAGGGGGGAAAAGTAAAAGGTGAAAACCCTCTGCCACAYTTTTTACCTGATTACACGATGGTGTGTACCTCCTATTGTCTTACATTCTTATAAAGAGGGTTGATTGCAAAAGGAATTACTGTACAGGTATCACACACTTATTAGCAAAGCCTCTAAATTTCCTGCTTCAGTTTAAAACTCAGGTTATAGGAGTGCTTACCAAGGGGACCTTTGTGGGACACCCCACTCTGTAAAGTCATCTCTGAAATATATTTCTCTAAACTTAGAACTAGACCCTGCACACTGACATGGGTAACTCTTCTCAGATGCAGAGCCCTCCCTATTTTCTTTATTTGCAGGCTGTGACCTGCGTGGAAACAGCCCTGGCCCCTCAGCCCCTTTGCTGCTGGTGCAAAGTGGCCTCCCTGGGAAGGTGGGCAGCTGGGAACAGTCACAGAGTGAGGACAGCCTTCCCACTCATGGCCATAACAAGTATCTCTCATGCCCCTACCCTGTCAGCAAAGTGCCTCCATGAGGCAGTGACTCTCTGAACCCACCTGAAAGCCTCTTGGAGAGTTTTTCCAACTTTTAGGGTTTAGTCTGATTTGTATCCTTTTCCTCTGTCTTATGTAGCCACAGAAGGTGGCCCATGCATATGACTGGAATGGAGGAAGCCACCAACCCTTGCCAATTTCCTTTGACTGGTGTTGAGTTGTTTCCTTTTCTTCACAGCCTGCTACAGGATTATTTTTTCTGCCTTCTGGGAAACCCATCATTGTTCCTTAAATAAGATAATGAGTTTGCTGTAAAGCTGACATTGGTCTAACCTGCAAATACAGAATTAACATTAATGCCATGCATGACTTTTGCCAAATCCTCGCCCTGTGTCATCACTATGATTGGCATGTTTGCAGCACACATTGCAGGAGCTTGATTTGGTTCACAGCTCTCAGTCATTTTTATGTTCAGACATATAATCTAATGAGGTGAAAATGGAAAGCAGCGCCTGAGCATTTGGCTATTGCTGGGAAAGAATGCAAATTAAATATTTGAAAGAGTGAGGCACAGGGTAGTGTGTCATGGAGCTTCGGAGTTCCATCAGGTGCCTCGCCAGCTTGCACAGCCTTTGTGTCCACATTGTCTGCCTATTGGATGGAGCTGAGAGACAGAAGAATGACAGTCTGGGGAAAAGAAAGAAAGACAGTAATTATGGGACGTATGTGATTAGCATGGTAGCCAGAGAAATTAAACCACTAGTCCCAGGAATCCTCCCTTCTATAAGGTACCTGTGGTGGAAGAGAAAAGCTCTGCACTACAGAGTTCAGCTGGAATCCACTCCCTGCTAGTTTAGCTTGATTGCTTTTTTGGATACCTACTGTGGGGGTTCAGTTCCTTGACCTTCCTTTCTATAGAACTATATTGTCCTGCTACGAAGAAAGGCAGATTAAGAATTTACAGGGATCCTTCCATCACTAGACTCTGACAGGAGTGCTCAGGGAGTTCATTTTTCATGGCTTAAATTGCTCCAGGCCAGCATTCTTATCAAAAAGGTTTGGTTTAATGTAAAACACAGACTTCTTTTCTTTCTTTTTAATTTTAGCTTTGTATTAAACAGCACTACAAATTTCCCTTTGAACAGCAAGTCCCTGAGCTGCTTTCCTTTGAATAACATATAAATTTAGACTAAACTTTATTGTTCCTGGGAAAATCAGTCTAGTTAAGAAGTTCATAATAATTATTAGAGAGGCAAAATGTTTTACATAACGGCTGAAAAGTCTGGAAAATTCCTGGTGTAATTAGACCATGGGTTCATTGTTTGCTTGTTCTTTAAAGGTACCAGCTTACAGCATAGTTTCCAAACTTTGTCTTTTGGGTGCCTTGGGATCTTAGCAAGGTCAGAAATAAAAAGAATTAACAGTCTGGTAAGCATTAGCTGGCACACCGACCATCTCTTCCAGCAGGATTTCCCCCCAACTTCCTAGCACACAGTGCTCTTGCTCCACAAACATGTTTGCTTCTATCCAATTCTCCACAATTTCCCACTGTTTATTCACTACACAGCTGGCATTCCTGGTGGTGCCCCGTGCAGGGCAGGGTGCTGGGGTGATGGGGAGAAGCCTCTCAGGCCCTGCAGTGCTGCTCTGGGGCAAGGGGGAGATCCAGGCACCCCTGAGGACTGCAAAAGCCAGTTTCTCCCAGTAGCACCACAGGTACACTTAGGCTGGGAGCCAAAAGTTCATTCCTCTTCCGTCCATTAGGTGCTTTGAACTCCCACTCCATCTGCAAAAATGCCTGAACTATTAACTGCCAAGCTTCTGGATACTCAGTGACAGGATGCTGTTTCACTTTACAGGGAATAATTAAATAAAAATTTGGCAAGAGAGATAGAGCTGCTGTTAGTGCAATTCTGGAGCCTAGCAAGCACTCATCAGAGACTCAAGAAAATATTTCTGTCCCTGCTCCAAGGACAGTGCGCATAGTCTTATGGTTAAACCTCCCTGAATAAAACACATGCCACAGAGCAAACGGAGTAACCAGAAGCCAGGTGTCCTTCCAACATTGTTTCCATGTGCTCTTCCTCTGTTTCCCGGTCCTCTCATCAGTCAGACCCAACAAAGTCATGATCAGGTGGCCCTAAGCTAGAGCTACAACACCTCTAGAAAATGAGAGAAATAGCAGCAAAGAGAACTGGAGCTGCAGATAAGGAAAGGACCTTTACCCTCACATCCACAATCCAGTCTATCTCTGAAGTTGCTACCAGGCTGAGCAGGGTGGGTAGAGGAGTTTGGAGATTTCTTATGTGTGATTTTTTCTGAGGAGCAGGTCTAAAGCAGTCACCAAATGGTTTAGTGAGCTCCAGGCAAAGGCAACAGCTTTTACAGAGAGACTTTCACAGACAGATGGAGGGGTGTTACAATAGAAATGGAGGTGCCTAGAGTGGCATCTGAACAGAGATTTTGAGGATCTGAATTTTGGACATAGAGCTAGATTCCATTTGGAATCCAGTCTTAAATTCCTATGGTGAAATAGAGGCCAACTGCTGCTGAAGCTTATAGGAATTTCAGTATTGGCTTCAGCAATGCCAAGAGCTTCTATTAGAGCTAGAATGGGAATACTTATAAATTATAAAAAATAGTCTATTTAGCAAAGAACACGCCATTTTCTCTAGAAAATGCTCATAAACTATGCATATATGACAAGAAATACAAATATTTAATGTGGCACTTATAATTTCCAAAGAGGAAAATACGAAAATATCCATTTTTTCTAGTTCTGAAAGAATATATTAGCTACCTTCTGCATGTAAACCTACCTAAAATGCCTGTAAAGCATACTAAAAGTCTGGGGGATCAGTATCACAATCAAAAGCTGTAGATGGATAGTTTCATACTTTGTGGGAAAGACTTGTTTTTCAAATAAAAAGTTTTAAAACTTCAGAGATATTGATGTATTCTCAGCTAACCAGATGCTGTATACTAACTGTGTGCCAGTTTTCTCTCAGTGCTGGAAGAGAAATAGTTGAGACAACATATTTGATGGATTTGTTTAGGGATTTTCTATGCATATGGAAATAATTTGTTTCTCTATTGCAAAGTATGTTTGATTGTTCAGTATTAACATTTAACTAGAAAAAGTAGCTACAGTGCTCCCAGTTGTGTGAAGCACAAGTTAAACTAAACAATAACTGAAAAGCAGCTTCAGCACATCTCATGCTCATTAGGAGAATAAACGATGCAAAAATTAACTGATGACAGATATGCAGATTTTTATAACTCAACTAGAGTCTTACTTGGTTCAGACACACAGAATCAAATCCTAAAGGACTGATGTGAGTCCACCTGCAAAAAAAAGTGGTTTGGTGAGCATCAACAGGTTATGAGAGAAAGTTTCACTGAAGTGCTAACTACAAAATGCAGTCCCTAAAGAAAGAAATAACACCTTGCTTATATGTTCTCACTAACATAAAACGTCAGTGTAAAAACTTTCTTCCTTTCTGTTCTTGGGGTTCCCAGAGGTGAGAATTTCAGACGGAACTGCAGCCACATGTGGCAGGCATACTTTGCAAACTCATGCACTTCAGGTGATACAGGAGGCATTGCATTCACTATGTGCACACTGCAGAGATGCACATGCACATCCAACTAAATGTATTCCAGACTGATTAGACTGGAACTTCAGTTGTGTGCACAGAGAAATGGCTAAATTCTTTCCTCTTCACACAAGCTTCTTTTCCAAGCAGCTTGGATTTCCTTGGACTTGTCATCCGATAGACCTGGGCTTTTTCTATTCATAATCGGATGATGGTGAAGAGATTCTTATTTTACATAATATATTCATCATTCCAAAGCATGATTTTGTCATCTCATTTTACCTTAATTGAGGTTGAAAGTTAAAATTACCAGATGATATGCTTTCTTTCTCTGAGTAGTTACATGTAACTACTTTTCTGGTTTAAAGTTCACAAAGTAAATTCAAAATATTCTTTCCCTATATTTATTGTTCCTCCAGCATAAGATCAGTTTTCTTGACAACTTTCTCAAACAAACAACTTCAAAAACAAAATTTCTTTAAAAATTTAGTAATGACAGAAAAATAAACTGGACAACTGTTGGGTTTTTTTCTCTATTCAAATGCACATTAATCAATTTTTTTTGCAATCCAAAATAACATTTCTTAAGGCTTGCTTTWTGCAAACCAAAAGACTTGTATTTATCTGCTTTATGAAATTTCAAGTGTAATATTTCTGCAGATGAGGAGATATAAATTTGAAAATGAACCACTACATTTTGGCATTCAATAGAAATTTTAATAGAATTAAAATCTCATCAGAAAACTTTGGTTGTACATACCACAACAAATATTTTTTGGGGGGTATTTAGGGCATGGAGAGGTTTTATAATTTCTATAGCTGTATTATTTCTACAGGTGTATTCCTCCGAAAAGAAAAGAAAAAGAAAAAGAAAAAGAAAAAGAAAAAGAA
>JACDOX010000037.1:3997393-4136610 GCA_014549065.1 Cardinalis cardinalis | reverse complement strand
GAAAGAAAGAAAGAAAGAAAGAAAGAAAGAAAGAAAGAAAGAAAGAAAGAAAGAAAGAAAGAAAGAAAGAAAGAAAGAAAGAAAGAAAGAAAGAAGAAAAAAACCTGGTTTAAATTTTTAAATATTTCATTTAACAATAATGAACTTCCTAAGATCAATATGCTTCTCAGAGGAATCTGGACAAAAGTTGCAGACGCTCATCCCTGGAAGTGATTCATGGCCAGGTTGGATGGGCTTTGAGCAACCTGGACTAGTGGAAAGTGCTCCTGTCCCTGGAAGGGGGTATGGAAACAGATCACCTTTAATGTCACTTCCAACCCAAAAAGTTCTATATTTCTATGAAAACTGGGCACCTGCCTGTGCATCCACATTTGCAAGTAAATGCTTCCATATTTGCAAGCTTTGAATCAGTACATAAAAATGTCCTACAAAACCTGGAGGTGGAAAGGAGCACGACATCAAGCTGGAAAGGCAGAGCAAGGATTTACATAGCCAGTAAATAAAATACCCACATCACCACTACCTTCACTGAAGCCTTTTAATTGTTCCCCAAGTCTCTGGGCTGAGTGTTGGGCTCATCCCCAGTGTGCCTGCTGTCCCCTCTCCTCTTCCCCCTCATTCCCACCCCAGCCTGTGATGCAGTGTTGGTGAGTAGGGGGCTCAGATCCACGTCCAGTGGGATGGGATGGAAGATCCTGCTCAGTCCACCTCTGCTTGGTGGCTTTCTGGCTGACATGGGTAAAGGGAACTTCTCCTGCCGAGGCACCTGCTGCAGCCTCACAGGAAAGCAGTTTCTAAGATAGCCTCAAAGCCCTTTCCATGAGACTACAAAGCCCCACAGCAATGAAACTGGTATGATCCCACACAAACCTCCTTTCCTCTCTCTGCTCGGGAYCACCTTTCACCACCTAACGAAGCAAGGTCAAAGCATTCCTGACCTTCTCTCCTTTCCCACGACTGGACCCAAACTGTTGGGCTGAACAGCCACTGGCAAGGCAGGCACTGCCCCTGACAGCTTTTGCCCACATATTTCAGAAATGCTTTTGCACCTCAGTAATATCTTCACACTGAGGGCTGTGAGAAGCACTCTACTCAGGGATTTTTGTTTGCCTGGTTATGGAAGATGCCCACATTTCCCATCTCTCCTCTATCCTCAKATCCAGGGGTGCTTGGGTGAGGAGTCTAGGGGCAGAAATAATTGAAGTCAAGCTATGAATTTATAAAAGATAGAAAGGTCTGCACTGAGGAAAGCTGTATCTAGTGCAGGTAATTATTCAGACTTTTCTAATCAATGTAAAGTGGGTTAGGACCATCCCAAGCAGGCTGAGAAAGTAGTTAAGTGAGACAATGTACAAAATTATTGCCTTTCTGTCTCTGCATTTTCCATCTGATATTCATTTCAAGGCTATTTGGGATGAAAAGTAAGTTTTGTTATGTGATCTGTGTACATGTACACCCTTCTCTGGTCACAATAATGTCTCACTAGCAACGGAGAAATATGCTCTTAAATTTGGGAGAAAAATATCTGCCTCTCCTTTCAGCAAACACATATTACTTTGAAGTCCAGTAAATATTCTTATCCAGTTTGACCACATTTGAGAAAGGAAAATTAAAGAACTCCCATAAGATTCTGATGTTTAATTTGAAATTATATTTTTTCAAATATTAGGCTAATATGGGGTATTTCTATGCAGACAAGTACCAAGAGGAGCAAACTGCTTTGTCCGCCTGAGATCAAAATGGGCCAGATACAGAGCAATTTTGAAAAAGAAGCGAATTTGGTTTTTATGTTTCATAGTGCTATTCTCAAGCTATTCCCTCTGCTTCGGTCTTCATGAGCCTAAATCCCTTATTCCAGGCCATTCCAGAAAGAGGCTGATGATCACTTCTTTCAATATCTGTCTATTAAAAAGAAAAAAAAATGGGGAAAAACCACCCTTATATTTAGCTTTACCTCCAAAAGAAGATTTCAAATTATCCATAACCTGTACTAATGTGCATTTGCCATCCAAGGGTCACAGGAGAGCTCAAGCTGGAAAGGAGCTTGGGAGGTCAGATGCACTCAGCACCAAGGTCAGATAGGCCTGCTCAGGGCTGGAACCCCCCAGACTGGAGCTGCACAGACTCCCTGGATAGCCTGAACCTCTACCCTCTGACCTCAGGGGAGAGAGCTTCTCCCTCTACCCAGTCTGCACTTCTCTTATTTTAATTTATATGGTCCCTTGTCCTTCTATTATGTAGCGCTGTGAGCAGCCTGGGTCTTTCTTCATAGAGTGCAAACACGCTGTGCACTGCAGACCTAAAGGCACAATTAATTTACCTATGCTTATCCTGTCACTGGCAGGTTGGGTTAAATTACTTTTGGAGGCTGCATCGTGAGCTGGCAGCCTCTTTGAACCATGATGGTTTTTTCTTGCCATAGTTCAGGCTGGTCAAATGTGTGCAGCTCTGAAAGTTCTTTCCTYCTCATACGAGGGCTGCTCCCTTCGTGTCAGTGTGACTCCATGCTGTGTGGGAAGTTAAACATGTATGGAAATATTTGTATGGTCAGGCTGAGATAATGCAGAAGGATCTTGTGAGACTGAGAAAACAATAAAACAGCAGAATAAATTCATGGATATATATGTAAAGTGATATGGGAAAAGTAATCTTAACCTCATATATAAAATAATGGGCTTTGAGCTGACTGTTACCACTCACGAGAAAGACCCTGGGATTATGTTCTATAAAAACAACTCCTTCCTAGCAATCAAAAAAGCAAATGGAAAGTTAGGAATTATTAGGGAAGGAGTAGAGAGCAAACGCAGCTATGCAGCTGTATAAACTTGTGTTTCTTGAATACTGTCTGCAGTTGTTGTTTCAGAAAGCACAGAGTAAAAATGGCAAAGGTTCAGAGGCGGGTGACAGAGGTGACCAGAGGTATGAAATGGCTCCTAGGAGAGGGAAAAGACTGAGCAGAGTTGATTCTGCAGCCTGGAAAAGAGGTGAATAGAAGGGTGTTATGGCCAAGGTCCACCAGATTCATGACTGAAGCAGGATCTGTACTTTTCCATCTCTTCTACTGAGTATCATCTAGTGCAGCTAATAGGAGCCAGCTTAAAATTTAGCAAAAGGAGTCTTGGTGCACAAGGAATACCTATGGAGCCCCTTGTTCAAAGTTATCTTGGGATCAGACTCGGAAGAGTGGTCTGTTGAGAATGAAGAGAAAAAAACCAATGGAGTCGAGAAATCTCCTGACTGAAACTAGTAGGAATCTGGGACAACATTCAGGAAAAATAGCAAATATGCTTGAATTGCCCTCAGTCTTCTGGGGACATTTGCTTCAGGCCACAGTTGGAAACAACACATTGGGTTAGATCAGTCCTTGCTCTGACAAAGTATGGCCTTTTATACGGTTTTTGTTCAGGATCCTGGTCTGCTTGTACTGAAGTTTTCATACCATCATGTATTCACCTTGTGACCATTATAAGGAAATAAACCTTCACAATAAAAAATGCATGATAAAAGTTCTAGAACTTGAAAATCACGACTAAGAAATTTTTTTAAAATTATCATTAAAAGACTTTCTTTGTAAGCTGGTAAAGAAAAGTTTAACAAGAACCAGTGATGGCAGCTGAAGCCAGATTAGATGGACTCAATACAGGAGCAGTTAGGTAACACGGAATGGGCTGTGATACATAGAAGGTCAGGCTAGATGATCTAATGTCCCTTCTGGCCTAAATATCTCTGAGTATAGTGCTCTGGCAGCCACATGAATGTTGAAAGCAAACTCCAACTCAGTATGTTTTCTGTCAGTCACACTGTATCTAGATAGATTTTCGTGCCAAGTTTTGAAAAACTTGTCCTGTTGATTTTATAACTCCGTTTTATATCTCTGGTTAAAAAGATAATTTTGAAATTCTAGGATAGCTTAAAGTCATGATAACCTGCTATCATCAGTTTGCATTTATGTGTGTAAATATTTGGTTTATTTTCAATTAATGCAATATTTTCATCATTCAGTTCCCTGGTGTTTTGCTTTTAGACTGTAGCTGCTCAGAAAATACATTTTTTCTTCCTCCATGAAATCTTGATTTCCAGACTTTTTTTATTTTCACCAGAACCACAAGACTGGTGAGTCACATATGGATTTCCCAATCAATGAAAGAATTGCTCATTCCCTGCRGAACAATGTTAAAAGCTGGAAAGTGATGCTGGCATAGCATGCAGTGCCAGAACAAGGGCCTAGGTTGGTTTCAAAAGTGGAGAAAATAAGAAATATATGAGTAAACAAAAAAAAAAAAGGCAAATCAGGAACTCTTTGATAATTTCCTGGCCTTTTCTGAATTAATACAGGTAATAGACATTGTTGTAAGGTTGTCAGCTTCAGTCACCCTCCTGTACTCCCTTCCCACAGTACATCCAGAAATCTATGCCTTCCTCTCTCCTTTACATGCTCCTTCTCTCTCTGAAACTAAGGTTTCAAAATAATTTAAATCACATGTAAACAGACCTTCTAGTTTCAAGTTTCTTTTGGAGTAGCCCATTAACTCTAATCACCTCCGATTCATAATTTTGGGTGGCATTTACAGATTTCTACAAGTATACACAAAATCCACTGCAGATTTTATTAGCCCTCTCTAATAAAAACACATGCTTGAAATGAAGCTGTTACTTTATCTTACTTTTAGCCCATAAATTCTTTTTTTGTCCACTTAAGAAACAAGTTCTTTATAGAAGTCAGTGAAAGCAAAGGTTGTATCTGGCATACAGATCAAGATCTGGTACATCTTAAAAAGCTCACAATCTTAACACAAAGCATGTAAAAGGATAAACGTTAGCAGCAGTCCCCTACTCTTTATACTACATGGATTTATTTCCAAAGTAATTCTCTGCAATAAATTGTTTATGGGCATTAGTCTTTGGTATCAGATTAATTCATGCTTTTAATGAGTCAGTGGACTTGATTGAACAAGCTATTGGGACATTTTCACTTTTAATGGCCAGGAATCTACCTAAGAAGTAATGAATAATACTTTAACAAAATCATGAATAAATGTCCACAAGTTAGTGGATCATGCTGACTTAAAGCATTGACCAATTTTCCCAACATCCTGACTGAGCTCAGCTGGTTAAAGCACGGTGTTAACACCAAGGCTGTGAGTTCAATCCCTGTATGGACCATGCACTTAAGAGTTGGGCTTGAGGATTCTTGTGGGTTCTTTTTAACACAGAATATTCTGTGATCTTAGAAAAGTAACTTAAMATAAAACTCTTACTCTTCAGCTGCTTCTGTAGAAAAAGTCTCAAAAATCATTACAATAGCRTGTGAGAGATATGTCATGAATGAGAGAGCTGAAACATTCCAAAATGTAGTTTCCAATAGGGTGTCATAATTTCATTATGCCATTCTTAGTGTGGTTCAAGGAACCTCAGTAGTTCAGATAGTAGTCAACACATTAATAAGGTACAAATAAAAGCTGCTGTACATTTTGAATATGATAAAAGGAMAACTTCAACTTCTAAAAACAGCAGCCATAAGTCAGACCCACAAATGGCAAAGAGCATCCCAGAAAGAAATGCCTGAAAAGTACAGATGAATAAGCAGATGGAGAGCTGAGACTGAGCTTCATACAAACCCTACAATAAAAGGGCAAATGCAATCCTTCTACATATAAGGAAGGAACCAGTGCCCTGTGGGGGAACCCATGGGATTATGGAAATTAGTTTATCCCTCATATAGCACATCCTATTCATTTTAGAGCAATACACAATGCTCTGGTGCTTGTTTTAGAAAGATGGAAAAACAGTGGGAAGGGGAAAGGGAAGAAAAAAAGATCCAATTCAAAGACTGGAGGAAATGCTTTCATATACAGCTGGTGATAGAGTAAGAAGTGAAACTAGCAGGCTCTATGGCTCAGTTAAGGTACACATTTGGGAGAGCAGAGACACAAATCTGGAGCCATAGGAAAATTACTGTTTAATATCTATGAAATTAAGTATTAATTGGAAGGAGATYAGACTTCTCCCTCAAATGAAAAACTGATTCCAATGACCTGCATAGTTGTGCTCATATTACTTGACTGCCAGAAGGCACAAATGTAAAATGGTTGCCCGTTCACACAAATTTGTAAGAGGAAGGCTTTAGACATCCCAGGCCCAGAATATCCTTCAATGTGTAAAACATATGTTTGCAGTGTGGTAAGAGCTAATTCTGAATCACTGGAGTGGAAAAAATTATAACCAAAAGATATAGGGCATCCACTGCACAAAGCCTGACCCAGGAGGCATGGTCCGTATTCAAGTACCATGGTACTAGGACAGACTTTCCTCAGCCTTGTTTCATCCCAGCTGTCTTTAGGCACTTAATTCTTACTTCTTCATAACTTTAGGCATGAGACCAGTATGGTGGAAGCTCCTTCTGAGTGAATCAGCTCTGGTTTTTAGCTGGGTGCAGGGCATTGGCACTGAGTGCCAGCAGCCCATCCATGGTTTGGCACCACTGGGAGCATAGAGAGGGTGATCAGTGCTCCCAGGTGGAATTCCCAAGGAGCTGGAGCAGGCACACAAACACAGCTCTCCTGCTATGGATGTCATAGCAGTCCTGGTTGGACTCGGGTACTTCCCAACAATACAGCAATACTCCAGCTGTGGGCCTGCTGCTTGCGGGTGATGGCACCAAAGAAGGTTCCTACATGGAAACATTTGTCATGCTCTTTGGCATGTGCAGAAGAGGAATAAAAACCAGTCTCTAATCAAATTTTAGTAATCTGAGTGAGAGTACACTGGCTTCACAAAACAAGCAGAAGTACATTCATATTTAAGAGCAAAACAGCTAGCTAGTTGAATTTGGAAAAAAACAAACAACAAAAAACCCCAAGAAACTCCAGCATTTTTTAAACATTTAGAAATCTAGAATAATTTTTTCATTACTAACAAGCACTGTTAATTGCCTTCAACCCAGAAAGAATCCACTGCCCTTCACCATACCTTTGCCAATGAGGAAACTGCAGGACTTGATCCATAAGCATTAATTAAATTTCTGAGTCTATTACCAGGAGTCTGCAGTCATAAATTCCTTTAAGTATTCCTAATTCAATTCCAATAGTCAAATGATGGCAACACCTACCAATACCATTAAACTTAATAGTTGGTTATCGCTTTCATTAAAATACTTTTTTTCCCCAAATTTTAGACTACAGAAGGAACTTGGCATAGAATTTTTGAGCCTGGAAACAATTTTTGTGCTTCAGATTTTCAAAGGGATCTCCTTGGCCTCGTTTAAGTTATAGAGACACRCAGACAGCATTTGAGAGGGCGCTTTTCTTATTGGTGCCTTGATGAAACTCGTGAGTGGATGGCAATCCCTTAAAAGGTGCACCAGTGTATTTGCTAACAGATCTCAGGTTCCTTCATTTTTCACAGAGCACCTGTGTGTGTTTATAAGTGATGTACAGATATCAGTGAGGGGCCCAACCAGCAAAGCCTGAGTCTGGATTCAATCATTCTGAGAGTTCAGTGGGTTTGGATCGAGGGATTTCATCTGAGCCCATTTCTTGTAATTTATTTTAAAGGTGAAAGGGCTTTTCTTCTGCCAAGATGAGAGTATAGGGCTGCAGGGATTTGCATTTCTCTTGCAGCTGTAGACTTCACTTGTGAATATGGCCTCAATTCTGGAAGCAGCTCAGCTCAGAGAGATCTCCACTACGACAGAGCGCCTCAGCACAGCACAGCACAGCACAGCCAGCCTCCAGAGGCACAGTGAGCCACACCAGCTGCAGCCTGAGGTCAGACAGGACCAGGAGAGCTCACCACAGCATTTCCATACAAAATTTCAGCGTGGAACTTGATGGCAAATCCATCAAAGTTCCTTCAGCAGCCCCCTCATGAACACCCCGGCAGCACCAGCCTCTGGTGTCAGTGCCCTCAGCGGCAGGGGGAGATACACGTTCAGCCTCCAGTAGCTTATTGGAAATGTATGGTTCTTGCTACAGCTTCATGGGTTTTTAAGACTGGATTTTCAATGGGTGGGACAAGATTCAGAGTCTCTGTGGTCATCAGCACCAAGAGCCTAGGCTGCTGGTGATCCCCTGCGCCCCGAAGGAGGGGGTGGTAGCAGAGGGGGTCAGAGGTGGGCAGGGGAGCTCTGGTGAGGGGCCCGAGTGCTCAGTTAATGCTAATCTTCAGGTGATTGTTAACTGAGTACCTTATTAATCTCCTTAAAACTAATTCACCTACAGGCTACTGCTGGAAATTTCAACTCCTGACATTCCCCTTCCCCAGGGGATTGCTGCAGTAAATGAATCCCCAAAGTTTTCATTGAATCCTCCCCTTTCTGGATACCTCTTTTCCTCAGCCTYTCCTTAGCAGAATGCATTTTTGATTAAGATCAGCACTTGACCTGAACCTTGTGAACCCATTGCCTCTGGGTATCACAGAGCTGTGCAAAGCGTGCTTGCATGTTGTCCTTGATCAGCCAGGGAGGCTGAGCAGGGGAAACTCACATTCTCAGAAATATTTTCAAACAAAAGCTTCAGAATGAAAGTCGATGCCAAATCCATCAAAGTTCTTTTGTGAAGGAGTAACAATTCTACCATACCATTCCTATTTACTGCTGAATTTTGATCCCTCTTGTTTTACCATGTCTTTCCTGAGAAAATTAGGAATTTATCATTTTTAAATGATACTATGAACTTAACTAAACCACTGTCCTGAATTTTTTTTTTTATATTGTTGATGAGTAAAGGAATCAGTTGCATGAAAGAAAATCTTATTAGGAATTAATTCTTATCACAATAAATAAAGTCTTACAATAGCAGAGATTATAGTATCAGCAAAGTTATATATATGGCATAGAAATCAGTATCTGCCTGTGTACAGATACATACACATTTACGCACATGCATTTACATGCACTTCCAAAATTATACTTACTCATGTTTGCTCCTGAAAAATAGATACTCTACAAAGGTAAAATCATAAGTCACATTATTAAGTTTGCTCTCCTTGCATTAAAATCCAGGAAGCTTGTGATGCAATATCTTACAGTCTCTGTGCTACATCTGACTAGCTCATATTGAATACAARCCCTGTTAAGTTGAAAGGATTTCTGGTTTGTTTCAACTTGAAAGTGATTTAATATGAGGCCCAGAGAGAAAATCTGTCTCAGTAATCAAATTATAACAAGTAAGGATTAAAAGTATTAAGAAGTTTAAGCAATCTTTTAGCTGCCCTGTGTTCTTGAGGTCATTTGAAGCTGGCTGTGGGAATAAGTACAATAAAATAACAAGAAGGAAAAAAACAAAGTATTATAGACGGGAATCAAAGAGTGTCCTTCAGGATTAGATTATCGTACAAGAAAGAGACTGAAACATTTTCCAGGATCTTTAATTCATTTTCCTTTGGGAAACATAATTTTAAAAGGGTTTTCTAATAACAATCTTTCTTTTCATTCTTTCTAAAGTAGAAGGTCTACATCTTAAAAATGTAATGTATTTATCCAAAAAATTTCAATTAATGCTTATAAGTGTCTACTAATTAATGAAATAAACAGTATTATCCAAATACAAAATTTTGGATACTTGGCATATGGTATTCCTTTTTTATTAGTAGTTATATGCATACATATAAACATAGATAAAACAGCATATGCAGCCTAAAACAATAGTGACAAATGCCTGAAGATCAAGCAGCTTTAAAGCAACTCATGTAAGTGTCTCAGTGCAAAAGAAAGCCAAGATTTTGTAGGTCATTTTAACCAGCTTTGCATAAAGACATCCTGCACCAACACACTACTAAGGTACTGGTGGCATCCCCAACTTACTGTAAGGAAAAGCTGAGGGAGAGGAAAAGAAGAYCAGGGCACTGAGCCCATTCATTTATGAACAATTAAGGATTTTTAACTAGGTTGTGATGGGGGAATTATGAACATCTGATCATAATAAGTTTTTTTTTTTCTAGCAAATGACAGCTTGTTTGCATGACTCAGAAAAACCCAAAACTTAACCTAAGTGAGGGAGCACAAGCCAGAATGCATGGTGCAAGCAAGTTGGTGTCCTGGTTTGGTCAATAAGCCTCTAATAAGCCAATTACTGCCAATTACTATTAGATGGTCTTCACCACAGAAGATCCTCTCCCATGGAAAACAGAGTCCATGCAGTATTTTTTATGTGTGTGCAGAGGACTGTTTTAAAATTAAAAAAAACAGTGGGAGTGGGGGTGAAACTGGATTGAGCAGACTCATTGGGGCACAGCAGGGCTGTAAGTGCTCTTGGCAGCAAGTTAGAGTCACTGTCAGGGATAAGGAGAGCAAATCATTTCCAAAGGTGATGAGCTGTGCTTTCTTGCTGTCCTCTTTCCCCCTGTAAACTAAGAACATAACTGATTTCCCTTCTGACACATAAATCCAGCCAGTCACTTTCTTCACAATGACTTTAATTTCATTATCCACTTATTTTAATTCAGGCTGTTACTGCTTGGGCAGCTTCATTAAGAAAGTCTCCAAGGCATGGGGGCTGAGAGAGTCCTCAGCTCCCCATGAAACCATGGCAGAGCGTCCTTCTCCTTGAGTTTGGAACAGAGCCAGACACCATGATGGATGTGGGAAGAACAGCTTCACAGTGAAACAGTAGTCAGGTGTGGGTCAGGGTGCTGGGCTCCGAGAATTTTATTCATGGCTTACAATTATCAGGTATATGTACCATATATATTATATACACACACACATAGGTACACAATATAATTTTGCTCAAAGATACTATAATTTTAGTCACATTTTTGGACAAGACACTTTTGAAAACTGAGATTAAGAGAAATATATACCGAAAAGAGGATTTTCAAAAGCTCCACAGTCTACCATCAGAATAAAACATATGCAATGGACGCCTGCTACAGACATGCCATTCCTTTTCTTTTTTAATCCCAGCAACTTTCACATCCTCTGCATCCAATGTGACCAGAGGGAGGCACAAGCTGTGTACCCAGAGATGGTAATACACCTGTCACCACCTGCAATATGGCCATCACCACAGATGTACAAAGCAGTGCATTTCAAACTGAAGTATTTCTTTCAGAAGATAAGCCCTCAAAACACACAAAATTAAATTAGTATTTGAAGAAAATCTGGGAGGATGATTAAAATGAGAATCAAAAGGTTATAAAGCTAAATGCTTTTTCAGAGCCAGTGGTTGTCATAGTAACCACTTGTACAACTTTTTTTCYTGGAAACACAGAGTAAACACTTATTAAAATGGGCCTCAGTGATACAGTAAATACATGAATTTATTACTATTTGAAGTCAGAGCTGGGTGAAGAAATCCAGGAGACACCATTTTAGAACTTGTTTTCCTTCTCAGACCAAAGGTCCAATGATGCAAAGTCATTCAAGTGACCAAGGAGACAGAGATGCATGTTTATTGTCTGTTTTGGCCCATTCTGGGGGCCCCAAGGCTGCAGCTAAGCAACCACCTTCATCTGGGTCAAACACACAAAGACACAGATAGTGCACATAAGGCTATCATGTTGTGAAGAGTAAGGCATGATGTACAGCTGGCATAGCAATTTTTATTTAAAGAAACACAGTTTCCAATTAGTTTAGTTTTCTCTGTACTAAAAAGGTTGTGGTTTTAGCTGTATGAGCTAAAAGTCTACTGGAAAGAAAAACACATGATACAGGCTGAGTTCTCTCCAGGCTTTTGCTGGATGGGAGAAACCAGCATCCTATTAAACAAAATAACATTAAAATTATACATAAACTATTTAAAGGTGAATGGTTTGGGCGTGTTAGACCATGCATTTGAACAGCTGTGGGCATTTTCACTTTAAACTTTCAACATATTGGGTGCTTTGCATCTCTCCAAAAGAAGAAAAAAAGAGGGTGTGTAGTCTCAGGAAAAATTTATTCAATAAAGACACATGCAAATAACAAATTCTTGATTGCATGTGAAAATACAGACTAATTAAGTCATGTGAAGGCTTAATTCTGTTTTTAAAATTAAAAAATATTTAAAACCTGCTTTTAAAGCAGTCTTCTAAAAGTTTAAAAAATATTTTAGAATTTTAAAAAATAAATTTGAAATGTCCATGACATCCACACTCTCTTTGTTAAACAGCAGCACTCGATTATAATGACTACCTTAGCCAATGTGGAGAAGGAAAACAAAGGCACCTGCTAAGCGGGTAGAGCAGGGATCAAGTTTTGAAGTGCTAGCCATATTTATTAGAAAAATATTGCTGATATAAACTATTTAGGAGTGACACTGGATCTACCAAAGTCAGTATGCTCATTGTAAATTAGACAAAGCTGGACAGCTCTTCCCTGGAAACGCCATAGAGTCTGCTATGGCTAAGAGGGTTTGGACACTTACCTACATCCCACTTACCTCTTACTGCATTTTTCTGTGAGGAATTTTCTTCAGTAAAATAAAGATGGACACAGCTTCACATCTAACTCATAGCCAGAGCTACAAATATAGTGAAGGTAAGAGGAACTCCTACACATTCAAAGTTTGTTTTAGGGGAATGGGATATGTGCTTCTGTCTTACATCCCCATGACTGCAAAAATAGAGGGATGATGTTGGAAGCAAGGCCTGGAACACCAGTCTTCCCATCACATGCTGATTTTCTTTTTCTTCACTAGGCTACGTGTCAGCCTCCTGCCTATGTGCCTTTATGTTCTCTTTAGATGGAACAAATTCTCTGCACTGGGATGCTACTTTTAAAAAACAAAAATTGATGATTACTGCCTCAGCTTCAGCATCTCAATTTCTTCCCCTAAAGGCTGTTTTGAAGGTTGTCTTGGGTTGTTACATTTTGGGAATGCAGACTGGTATTCCCTTAGGAATTCAGTCAGGAGGCAACTGAGTGTTTTACACTAGGATAAGGTAGAGGAGAGAGGAAAATGGAGCATTTTGGATGGGCATAAAGTGTAAATGATAACTTCATTTTCTGAGAATCCCAACTTTGGGAAGTGTTTCGTTTTCTCAACAACACCTACTAAACTAAGCCTCTCTGGGAGACAGAGAAAACACATTGGCTACATAGATACTAGTAAATCAAATGAGTGTGGGACTGTTTTCTGTCATTGAGTCCAACTGGCATGGAGCAGCATCCATACTCCTAAATTCTCATCTTTCAAAACATGCTAGCAGCAGCCAAATTGCCTGTGATCTCTGAATGGCCTTTGGCCTCTGGAAATCCTTACTGTACTCAGCAATTGTTTAGGATAGTGCTAGCTGGTCCAGGTCAAAACCATACTAGGAACCCTTCTAACAATTTAACAGTTAGRTGACTGAGTTATTTTGTCCAGGAACATTCCCAACACAGTATTTATTAACATAGATGTTGCAATATTAATTCTTCTCAAAAAAAAAGGCACAGATGTGAGTTAGGCATCAAGCAGGCTGTCAGGACTGGTGTAGTTTTGGGAATGTAGACAATTAAAGTCAATTACATTTTCAATTTACAAGACAGAAATTTGGATTTTGACATTGAGACTTCAACTAAGACTTCATGTATATGGTATTACCGTGATCTGACTTCATAGTTCTAATAAAGCAAGTAATTTCTGAATGACCAAATGAAAGCTTCTAGGCTCACTTTGTTTCATGCAACAGCATGATTTCCCTCTCTTGAAACAAACAGCTGAACAGATGTTTCTCAGCTGCATGAAACATACTACAAAAGTTCTTCAGGAAAACAGATTTTTTTTTCTGTTTTTTTCACTCTGCATTAATTTTTCTGCACAGCTCTATTTAGGACAAAATTCTAGTTTAAAGTACCTATTTCTCATTTATTGTTGACTTGTGATGTTATAATCTATAGCTTCTTGCACTAGTCCTTTCACTATTTGTGCAGATTTTAAATGCCTGAAAAAATAAACTGTAAAGTTGAGCCTGTATCACAATTGGTTGAAAAGGACTCCCAATAAAATTTGCTAGATTTCTGATAAAGATGTGGAGCTACAGTTGCAATGCCGACTGAGGATGCAGAAGTACGGAGCCTTAGGTTAGGTGTTGAATGTGTTACAAAACCAGAAGTGCCTGATGCAGGAATATGTTATATTAATTTTTCAGTTTTGGGTTGAACAGCACAGGTAGTCTTCCTACATACTGTGAGGGAAGGGAATAATACATAGTACATTCCTTTGGATCACTACARCAGAGAAAATTGGTCCCTTCTTACCACAGACTTTCTTCAGGACACGTCTGGTTGCTTTGTAATTGAACACAGAAATCTTGCAGGTCATTTCACAGAATGATGGACTTACTGGCCCTGTGAAGTAGGTTGTGATGCTTACTATGTATGAAACTGTAAAAGCAGTGGCGTGCAAAATGCCTATGTCCCTCCATTTCCAAGGCTTTTGGCTGCTCTAAAATGTGAGCTATACATAGTAATAAAAGAGCCCTGGGATGTTAAAGCAGCCAAAGAAGTATTGGCCAAGTTCTTGTTGCACAGAACCAGGGACTAAAGTATACTTCGAAGCAGAAACAAGCCCAAGCATCTCCATCAACACATTAGGAAGTGACAGGAAAGACAAGAAAAAACTGAGTCATCTGGATAGAAGGAATCAGTGAAAGAAAGGTAAAAATTTGGATTACCAGTCTCTCCTCTCAATATATTTAAACAAGTGGAAGATTGTGAAGTTTGTTCCTCACATTCTTTTAGTGCTGCAAACATCTGTATATTGTGTACTTTCTTAGTTCAAAGGATTAACATGATTCCTTTAGTACTCAGTGCACAAAAATAAAAAGTAAATAGCATCCCTTTGTCACTTAGAGAAAAGTCAGCATCTGTACTCTCCCTTGTGTGGCTGAAGTAAAATCAACTTGGCAAGAACCATGGGATAAATTAGACCTTAGAAAACAATCAACTTCAAAATAAAGCAAGTCAGGATATTTCTGTTTTACAATTTTTATGTGCACCCATTAAAACATGCTACTTCAGTTAAATCTAAGTTTTCAGCAGAAACATCCTAATTTGAACTCTTTTTTAGTGAAAGATTCTCACCTGATGAACAGCGTTCCAAGTATAGATAAAGAAAGAGAGGAACACACCTAACTTCAGAGAAGCCAAGAAAATAAACAAGGAAACCTAAGTTTCTATATCTAAGATGAGTGCCCTAAGTCCAGGTCTAGTCTACACTGTCAGCTATGCTACTGTCTATGAACCATTGAAAAAATTCCTGGATTTTCCTTGGGGTAAAAAAAGTCTTTTGATTAAAATACTTTTTGCAAGATGAAAAAGCCTTTTTCCTACCCAGCTCCACTTCTGATTTGCACCCACTGCCTGGAAAGCAACTCTTGAGCACACAGAGGAAAATCATTGCTATGGCCTAGAGCTGATCAGTGCAGGAGAGAAAGGGAGCAATCAGAAAGATTTGGTTACAACTCTTTGATTCTTTGCCAGCACTGGCCACAGAGACAGCATGTGTTAGAGCAACTCTCAGGCTGGTCCAATTTACACAAAATGACAATGGTCTTCAGGCCAGATGGAATTTTTCTGGAGCACAGTAGCACTCAGGTCCCTTCCCCTCCAACCTCTGGCTCTTTTATTCTAAAGGCTGAGACTGGTAAGATTCAGGACCACGCCAATCTAATGTCTACTAAACACTTTCTTCTGCTGGGAAATTTTCATTTGGCCAGATACAACTGAATTCCTGAGGCACAGAGAGACCAGCATATGGAACTGAATCTGTCCCAGGGTATTTTTGGTCTATCATCTTGTTAACTCACCAGTTAAGAAAATCTTCTCAGCTTAAAAGAGCCCTGCTGTGGTGTCACATTGTGGTGATCCCACAACTTTATAGTACATTTTGCACTGGAACTCAATGTCACTGGCACATCTCAAAGTGAGAGGTCACAGCAAGGAACACATCAGCCAAGAAATCTGACAAGATACAGATTTCTTGGTACTGGTGGAGCCAAATTTCGCAAAAAAAAACGGGCTGATTCTGAAGACTAAAAGATAACAATACTGCTGGTGATAACGAACATCTCTAACACAATTGCTGCCATGGTTACAGAAGAAAACGTAGCAGAAGGAAACAGGGAGTTAAATCAAGATTTTATAAATAAATGTGCACGTGTGAGTGTGTTTACAAAAAGAGACAGCAAAAGTCTTTTACCCAAAAAATATCCCCCCAAAACACTTGTTAAAATAAAACCTTTTCACAAAGAAAAACGCAAACTCCTATTTCTAGTCAGAATAAATGGTAGCTCAGATAAGAAGGAAGTAAGGACTATAAACTAATCAAAATTAGCACAAGATTGACAAAACTCCTCTCCTTGTAAGAAGAAATAGCTTTGATTACTAAACTTATAGCTTATGCTCTCAGTAATGTTGAATTTTAAAGGTTACACTTTGTCATGAGCTTATTTGTAGTTCTTATCACTGGTATCTGCTCCCTAAATTGCTAGGAGATCATTTTCTTCTATGCAACTGAGTCATAGATGTAAAAGAAAACAAGCCATCAGTTTTTGGTGTCAAAATTAGGGCTTTACTGGCCAATTTTTTCAATATATTAAGTATTGCATAAGTCTTTATATGTTGAAAGCACAAGGATCAAAGATTCCAATGACGCATATGAGGATTCAACTTTTCAGCAAATCAGAGCTTACGCTCTTCTGTCTAGCGCAAAGAAAATGAGCCATGCATGTGTAGTAACTATATGTAAAAGACTGGGGATAAATGAAACCTTCACCACCCTTTGTAGCAGATGCAAAGAAAGAATCCAGTTCTTAATTGCAACTTACACCTTAATAACGTAAATGCGCTTGTGATTTGGCAGCCCTTTCTACCTTCTGCTGAGACTGGGACTTTTAGGCAATCACTATCAAGCCTGATTAATTTCCAGAGCTGCTCCACTCAGTGTACTGAACTGACAGTGAACTTCTGGAAACAGGACTACAGACACACATAAATTAAGTGAATGGAGTAACTGGGAGAAGTAGAAGGCTGCTCCGGTCTGTGAGAAAGGGCCTCCAGACATAAATGAGAAGAACATTTTGCATTCAACAGATATCCTTGAAATTTCATGGCACACTTTAGTAACAGAATCCACTGAAGCGCTAGACCTGCATGGAGAGTATTCACATCACCCAGCCTTGGGCAGCTAACCCAGTCAGCAACTCCTTTCTAGACAGCTGAGGAAATTAGGCCCAGAGGTTTATTCAAAAATAGGAAAGGGCCTTAAGAGATTACCTAGCTTGCTTGCTATCCTACAACAAGATCAGCCACTACATGTGCAGTTGTACCAACACAACCTGTCATTGAAGGTGAAAGATTCACAACCTCCCGAGACAACCAAACAGTTCATAGTTTTTAGTGTCAAAACATTTTCCTATCTTTACCTGTATTGCCATCAATCTGACTAAAGTCTCTCTTTTAATCATCATTTGGGTCCTACCCACAGTGGTCATAAGTAAAAGAGACTCTTTTGGAGTGTGACTGGGAAG
Organism: Cardinalis cardinalis; assembly: GCA_014549065.1. NCBI lineage: Eukaryota > Metazoa > Chordata > Aves > Passeriformes > Cardinalidae > Cardinalis > Cardinalis cardinalis. The sequence continues at coordinate 4,119,177 of JACDOX010000037.1, read as the reverse complement.
AAGAGAACAGAGAGTTTAGAGAGATGCGCTCTGGAGTGTGGCCAGCTCAGGTCAGTGCCTAGCCATAAAGACAGACCTCCTCAGTCCTTCCCCACTGGAGCTATTCTATCCTATCCTAGTCTAGTGTAGTCTAGTCTAATTATTTTTTAACCGTTGTATTTCCCTCTAGGATAGAACTGGTTCCTTGTCATGGCAAGAATGAGAAAAAAATCCCTATGTTTTTAAGCTCTGAAATATATAAAACTCATGGCCAGCTGAAAAGTAAAGAGCAAAAGGAAGTGAAAAAGGAAAGAAAAGCCAGTGGCACACAATGTTTTAATTAATAATAGAATGCTAAAACTGGAAATAATGAGAAAAGTCAATATCCTTTACCTCATAATAAAAATGGTTTTAAAACCTTGTAATATTATGAAACCAATAGTTTCAAATACTTTAAAATTCCATTCCCCACTAGGCTGGAGATGTGAAAGCTCATGGAGACTCTTCCAATAGCGGGCTGGCGGATGTGACAAAGAGCATGGATCTCTTTTTAATTCTTGACTTACGTATGTAGTTGATTTTTCTTTATTTGAAATCATGGGAAATGAGATGCTTATAGCCTTAGGTGGAATTTGTTCACATCCTTCAGCAAGAATACTTTCTTATTTAACTGAAACATATTAAGTGTGGGCAAAATTATCTCAATACATACCTCAAAAAATTAAAATGAATATTTAATGAATAGTGGCATGTTGGGACCACTACCTCATGAGGCTTTGAGAAAACCTTGCTGGTCTTCCTACTTTTCCAGAGGAGATTCAGGGCCAAATCCTTGGGGAGGCCTCACTCTATTTAACACAAAGCCCAGGAAAGGAACAAAAGGTGGTACCATCTAATTGTGGTAGAACTCTCAAATCCAAGTATCTGAAGGCCTTTTATGCAAAATCAATAAAATGTTATTATACCTTTAATCTCATTATAAAAAAAAATAATTAAAGAGATTTTAGATTCCCAAAGCACTTCCAGTAACCACAATTTTCCTAATATTCATATCTCACCCTCATCACCCACTCCCCACAGACTAAAAGGGCTAACGATGTATTTATTTTGATGATGTTTTCTAATGCCAGCTTTTCCTTCATTTAATTTTTCTTGTGAGAATAAAGATGAGATCATTATCACTGGACACAGCTTTCAGTAAGTTTAATACTTGTTCTGATCTCATTCTTTTACACAGTGGCTGTCTGTCCTGTGTGATGTCTAGACTCTTAAGTGATGCTTAGACTTTTAAGCAGTCCAAATACTGCTAAACTTCAAGAGGGCTTTCCACTTCTGTTAGAAGAGAGAAAAACACCTTTATATCTGTATTCCAAAAATCCCTTTTTCTACTCATAAAGTAAAGTTAATTTTTAAGACATCACCTATTTCTTTGGTTACCATTAGGAAACAAAAAGAATCATTTCATGGGGCAAAGGAAAAAAACATGCACTCAATTAAGAGTCAATGAATACACTGCTAAAAATAAGTTCTATTTGTTTTCAGTTGGGGACAACTTTGTGGTGTAGAAGTATTTTTTCAAGTTTTCTCACTAGGGAACTGATTTATTGACAATCAATTAGTGCTTTCAGATAAATCTCTCGTGTTTACAGCAAAATTTCTGCCTCACTTTAACTGTTTAGTTTTACGTTCTCATAGACTTGTGAAAATTAGTTATTGAAAAAGACATTTCTTCATCTTTTCCTTCTTGAAGGTCACTGCCAGAGTCCTGCTTATTTTATGGTTTGAGAGCTTTGTTCAGGCTCTTTTTATATATCCCAAAGGATGGATATTCTACCACTTTTCTTGGAAAACTTTCTACAGCTTAATAGACTTCATTATTAGCAAAAAAATCCCATAAATCAGCCTAATTTTCCTATGCTACATTTAAAAGTGTAATTCTTGTTAGTTACAGTGTCCTGGCTCACCCTACACAATCCCACATCCTTCCTTTCTTTTTAAAATATTTCAAAACTTTTGGCTTAGTTTTCTCCCCTACTAATTGGTGTTACTCATTCCTTGGGATCGAACTCTTTTCTTGTCAGGAGACACACAGATAATGCTGGGGACATGCTGTCTAAAGATATTTGAAAACATTTTCCAGAAGTTTTTGGTCATTTTAAAAGCTACATAACATCAGCCAATGATATACCCTGGTGATTTGGTATAGATAGACTCAGGTTTGCAGAATCCTTGCTTAGTAAAATGTGCTTTAGCAGCATTTACTTCTGCTAAGGTGCCTGTGTTTGTTTAACCAGGCTATAAAAACTGATAAAAAGCTGAGAGGCAACACTTTTCCCTTCTCTTCCCCTCAGGATTTTCCTCTGTCAAATTACAAAACATGGAACTGAGCACCCTGAAGAAGTGAAGCACAATTTTATTTCACAAAATCGTAGAATGGTTTGGTTTAGAAGACACCTTAAAAATCATCTAGTTCCAACCTCAATGCTGTGGGCAGAGACACCTTTCACTAGACTAGGTTGCTCAAAGCCCCATCCAAGTTGCCCTTGAGCACTTTCAGAGATGGGGCATCCCCAGCTTCTCTGGGAAACCTGTTACAGTACCTCACATTCTCATAGTAAACAATTTCTTCCTAATATCTAACATAAGCCAACTGTCTTTCAGTTTAAAACCATTATTCCTTGTCCTATCATTACATGCCCTTGCACAAAGTCCCTCTCCAGCTCTCCTGTAGCTCCCTTTAAGTGTTACTGTTCAGTACTTCTGGTATGAACAAACTTTTAGGTGTTTCATGTCTCTGTTCATGATGTGTGTTTGCAAGGTTTGAACAGATGCTGCCACTGAGCAGCTAGAGAGGTGCTTATGGAACAGAAGGCAGGACTATAAGGACACTGGTTTTCCTCTCATCAGCAAAGCTGCTTCAGTGAACAGAAAGGTAGATTAAATTACTCTCTCCCCCTAGAAGTGGATATTGCAAGATATATACAAGATCAGAGAAAAAATAACTCACGTGGCATCACTACACTCGTGTACTTCCCCAGGCCAGCGCAATCCAATTATTGATAGCTTAGCTTTGTCCAGTTTTAGTAGGAAAGGTAACCTGGCAAGCAAAGGTAGTTAAATTATTGTGTGAAATGTATCAGTTTGAAAGAGTAAACATCAAAGTTGTCAGATACTTCCTGAAAGGCAGGTTAGAGCAAGCAGTGGAAAAGCTCCTACAAAATTTTTGTTGTTGGAGGAACAGGAAATGTGTCTGGTGGTGAGATACAGGAACAAGGGGTACAGGAAACAGGGTCTACAGCAGGAATTTAACAAAGAAACACATTCACTAGCTAATGAGAACAAATACATTTGAAAAGATCTCTAATGCACTGACAAATAAATTTTTAGTAGGAAGCAAGGGGTGGGGAGGATGAAATCACAAGTTTATTTGGTATAAATACTTTCTAAGATAACCAAATTTTTATATGGATTTACTATTCCCAAATTTTAAAAGGTTTAGCCATTTTTTTCTGAGAACGCACTAACTTTGTCCGAGTTTTCCTCAGACCAAAATGACCTTTTTTTCTCTCTTCTTGGACATGAAAAACCTCCAAGAAGATGATACCAACTTTTTTTGACTTGCAAATGCTGTTTGAGTAAGTGAGATAAATCTGCTGCCTAGAAGATAATTTGGGGGGAAATCTTGTGATCAGACTTCATAGAACTTTATTACATATTCGTATAACTGGGACTCTCTCCAAAACATATCATGGTGTTTTTCCTATAAATCTCAAAATCCTCATGTGAAGATGGTGACTGTACAGATACAGCTTTTGCATGGAAAAACTGAGCAAGAAAGGCCTATAATAACCTGCAAACAATTCTTCAATGTGCTATTCCTTCCAATAACACCACTTATCTACAGTGCACTGTGACAAAGATTCCAGATTATGATTCAGTTAAAAGTCTGGCTTCCCGTATAGTTTTAAAACAAGGAGTTCTCTGGGATTTTAAAACAGAAGTACAAACTGGAAGTAATAAAATACTTGTCTTTTATTACCTCCAGTTTGTACTGGAGGTAATAAAAGAYAAATTTCACTTGTCTCACCAAGTTCTTGGTTACACACTTTTTTGCCAGGATAGCAAACATTCACAGTTTATGAATTTATCCAAGTGTAGCTATAGAGTTTGCAATGCATTTCTGCTGAGACTATTTAATACTCAGGAAGTTAAGTGTTTAGGTTCAGATCTTCCATGATACACGGGTGTCTGCATTCCTACTTACACATTTAACTTACATTTTGGCTTCTTTACATTCTTCAGCTACTTTACTGCCACTTAATCCAGGGAGGATCTAAATTTCTGCTGGTCTGTATATGTGCAGATGAGCCACATCTGCTGAACTGCTTGAAGCCCCTGTCATGCTCCAAGTGGAACACAAACTTGATCCCAAGATGCCTGGTCCCAGCTGAGATACTTAACTGTTTGGGTAGTGGCCACTGAGGAGCAGATCCTTCCTATTCTCTCCTGACAAATTTGTTCCATTTGTAGAAACAAATTTCTGGGCAGAGGTTCCATGCTAATACACAAAGACAGTTTCCCTGAGTTCTTACTCACAGTAAAATTACCTTTTTAGTTTTCCAGCTACACGAGAGGATAAAAATTCCCTGGAGCAAGATTTTCACCTCTGTCTTCTCCATCCATTTTCTGGATATATGACACTCCCTGCTTGTCTCCCAAGATCAGTTTCTAGGGTTCCCAGCTGTGCCACAACAATTATAAAGCCTGAAAAACTCACCCGGGACTGAAACTTTTGCAACGTGCAGTCTAGTTAAGGGGTAGGCAGTGTTTCACTAAGTACTGCTTTACCTAGGTACTTTAGAGACTCGTCATAAATTCCTAAACACATTAAATTCAAAGACAAAACCCTTTCAATGTCTTTGAAAGCCTCAGTATCTCTGAGATAAGCAGCAAACCACTTAAATATTTTGTTTTAAAAGCAGTCTCTGATAATAGATGCAAGAAAGGTCAGTGGAGAGACCTGTCAGGGCTCATCATGCAGATCACAACACTGTCTGGCATTTCCTATCAGACACGWGGCTGTAAATTCAGCTGGTAAAAGGAGTGGTAGCGACAGTGCCTCTCACTATTTTCTGCTTTTAGCAGAACCCTTCTGTCAAATTCCTTATTGTCAAGGGCAAACTGTGATCCTACTGCATTTACTGGCTGAACTCTCACAGCTCCAGAGCAGTGGATGAGAACTTTGCCTGCTCAGGGTCAGTAGCACAAAATAAGCAAGCACACTGCCACGGACATGCATTCATCTCCCTCTAAATCCAAGTCGTAAAAGCAATAGGCATAGGTTTTAAACACTTTTCTTTTTGTTTCTCACGGCCATAAGTAATCTGCAGATCACCTAAATGGCCTGCAAACACTAATAAGGGACCATTGCTCCTGTGAGACTAAGAGGCAGACTTCTCCAATATCCCAAAGGGATATTTCTGGTAATGTTTGAGCAAGCTTCTTTACGTGACCACAAATGAGCAAAACAGGTACTTTACTGGCTGCCTTTCGCTCCCACATCTTTTATTGAAAAATTAGACCAGATTTGGTGTCTGAACATATTTTTCTAGGATTTATTTTTGTTTATCCATTGAAGTTAAAAGAAAAAAAGACTCAAGTATCAGGTTTTTGCTGGAGTCATGTGATGACATGCCAAGTCCACCTCAATTCAGTAAGAGACAGTTAAGACTTACTCTTTTCTTGAAATATATGGCGTTTAAATAAATTATTAGCCAGAATTCTCAAGCAAAATAATTACTTTCTTCCCAAAACTGAGAGTATCTTCATAAATGCATGCTTATAGCATTGCACTCTTAATCTTAATTTGGATATCTGAAGAGATGTCAGTAATGCCATTATACAAAAGTTCACTTCATACTTTTCATTCCTCTACTATTGCCATTCCATCTAATTTTACTCTGTGGAGTTTCAGAATTTGTAAGTCACTAATGTTCAGTTCCTTCTCTAATATTAACAAAAGAAAGGGTTTTTATTTAAAAAAAAAATCTCTTTAGATGCGAGTATTACTGTACTTTTTTACCCTCTAGAAGTAGATTCAACCACTTGCATACAATTCTACCAGCTCAAGAGGTTCACATACAGTAATAACACGTAAGTTCAACTTTCAGCAGAGGATGTCCTATTATTAAGTATTGAAAGTTATCAAACAAAAGAATATTTTGGATGAAAAGAGAAAAGTTGAATTACTTCATTGTACTTTAGGAGTCAAGCTTTTAGAAATATGAGCATAAGAGTAGTACAGAAATAATTTAGAATAATGCATGAGTAAATATTTGATATTTCCTTATTAGTTAGGCAGATCATCTCTGTCTTTTTTCCTGCATTACAGGCTTATTTTTTTCTACAGGGAAGATAACTCCGTTTCAGTCCTGCTCCTATACAAACTTTAAACCAAAGCAGAAGGGTGGAGGCTTGATTTTAAAGATTGMAAAGAAACAGAACTTCCTACTATTTTTTTCCAAGCAATATGTAATTCTTTCCTTGGTTTCACCATGACTACAACCTTTATAAACATACCATAAGATTTACTAAAGTCATACAGGGGCTTGKTTTCTAAGCTTAATTGATTCCCATCAGTCATATTCTGCTTGATGGCAGCAGTGAGACCGTTTGCCTCTGGAGTGTTAGTCAGCAATTGTTAGTAGAAAAATCCATTCCCTCATTTTAGGACGTATGGCTCTATGTACAGAGAATCTTATGAGCATCTTGTGTGGTCTAATCATCTTCTTTCATGGCACCACACAAATTAGTTCAGTAAATGTTTGCATTCACTGTTTTTGATACAAATTGTGTCACAAGTTATCAGTAAAAGAAGTAGGGTTTTTTTTCCGTGAGCTTTAATGCTGTGCCATGGGTTTTGCTAATTTGCACAGAGTATACTTGCCCCATGCTTCTCCATAGCTGGAGAACTGGATGTGATAGAAAGTCATAAACCTCCATACTAAAAAGGACTCAAATCCTTGCAAAAACCTTGCAAAAAGCTTGCAAAAAGCTCTAGCTGTCCTTACATACAAGCGATCAGTAAGGCTGAGACTTTTCATCTACTATGCAGTGGTGCCCATTGCAACACTCAACCTGTCTCTTCAAAAGATACTTCATGTGCCAATAGAAACAATATAAGATTAGCACAGGACTTCAGTATGGCTAATTCATTGTGCTTTTGCCACAAGTTTCAGCAGCAGTGCTAATTGAAGCAGTTTTCTCCAGTTTCTTCCCTAGCCTTACAAGTCCTTCTGATTCTTGCACTGCATTTACTACAGCAATATCTGCAGATATCTGGTCAGATTCAAAATAAACTAAAAAGGAGAAACTTCCCAAATAGACATGGACCCTATGGTTTAACAGAGCTAACACACTGTCCACATACACCTCTCCATGTCACTGCATTATTACACCAGGATAGACTACCAGGCTTCCTCATTTGTGGATAGCAGGAGGCGTTCTGGGCTGTGATATAATCAAACTAGAAAGAAATCACAAGAAACCATACTTTTTTTTCTTCATGCTTACATTCTGAAGAATAATAATTCCATTCAAGYGGCCAGATGATTTGCAATTTTCAGGGGAACACCAGAGAAATCTTGACATAATGTGATGCACAGTGTAGCTTTTCAAAAGCAGGGATGCAATGGTTATTTGTTGATTTTTTTCCCCCCTGGAAGTTCATGGAAGTTGGAAGTCCCCAGGTAGAAGAATTTCCCACATTTATTCTTCAACTGAAAAAACAATTCATCAACAAATCTTTACTGCACAGAAAATTTAATCCTACTTGGATTTTCTCTTTTCTGTTAGAAGAAAAATACAATTTTGCTCATCTACAGAAGGAAGCTCATCTATAACTCGATGGGTAAAATGTGTGGAGGAAACAGCAGCCTAAATACTCTCTTGCTGATGAAATTACATCATCAGGACTAAATGATTACATGGTCTCCTTGAATAGGTGTGCACCCAGCCACACTGACTCTTGCCATTTCCTCAAATTGACCCAAAAGGCTCACATTGTTATGTCTGTGCTAATCTGCATGATCCACCCTAGCAGGCTGACTTTGTAAGGACAGCTGTATTTCTGCAATCAGTTGAAATGCTTCTTTTGAAAGTTTGGTCATTCAATACATGTTTTTTAATGAGGTATTAGTATAAGGGCTGCCCTCTTTAGTCCTTTTAAGGGTAAACTTACTCCAGATGAAAAGGATCATCTAGTTTAAAATGGTTAAAGTTGATTTTTTTTCTGATTTACTTTCAGCTAAATGAAACTGGAGGTAAGATGCAGAACTTTTCAAAAACAGGGCCAAATCCTGCAGTCTGCACAGTCTGATTGAAAGCATTACCTTTACCCAATAAATACTTGTGAACTGTACCCACAAATTCCAGAAAGATAGACTGAAAGTAATAACTGAAATTTTGGAGATCTTTCAGGCAGTCAGACCCCTACAAATCACATTGTTGTCTCACACATATCTGTTCAGACCCACTGAAGCCTGTAATATGTGAAGAAAATAGCAAAGAAAAGGATCTCATATAAGATTTCCATACAAAACACCAAAGTAATGCCATCATACCAGTATTATCATATGCCTGCTTTTGTCATGAAGTAGAGGGGCAATTTCAATTAAATTACATAAAATATTCAAAATAACTCACTTATCTGAATTTGTATTTTTCATAGAAAATAATAATCTCTTCAAATTTTGTACAAAAATGGAAGTGAGATTGCCCCTCATCAGCTGCTCCCTTCCCCACACTCATTCCTCCCTCCTCTGAACTTCTGTAAAATCTATGACATTAATTCACAGCAGCTTTCTCTTTTTCTGCTTTTCTGATCCTAAACTCCCTTAAGAAAGACTCAGGACTGTGCTAGATTTTTACTCTCTTACTTATATTAACATACTGCTTATGGGACCAAAAAATAATTCTCATCCTTTGTTACTTTCCCATACCATCAATTCCTGAAACATATTTTAAAACTTTTACTATTTTCTTGATTGTTCTTCCACTACAGAATAGATAAATATTTCTGCAAAAAGAGGATTTATAGATCATAAATAATGCAGTGTGCGGGTGACCCAATTAATTTCTTACACTTGTTTGGCAGAAAGATTTCATTGTATTTGAAAGCTAGTGTTTAACCAAAAGATCTCCCTTCTTGCTGAAAAAAAACACCAACGAAACATGCTCAGTGCAAGATGCCTTCTTTCTTGACCTTCTTCAGGAAAACTGCATTTGATTCAATTATGGAAGCGTTTCAGAGGTGGATAGGCTAAAAGAATTTTTCTATCTGCATTTATATGACCACAGTTCATGTTTCAGATGTTTAAATAATTCTAAAAGGACAAAGATAATTATCTGAGTTATTAGAAAAACCAACACTGTAATGATAGCTACTTCCTACTCTTTTATAATCCGTTGTTTCTGTGCCCACTGAGAAGTAATGCCCATGTAACATCTTTGGAAAATATCAATATTTTCTGCTCGCTTCCAGCAATATTTTTAATGCAGCTGCTCATACTATATCTAATGTGTTTAGTTACAGTAGCCACGAAAACCTCCAAATGAGTATAAGGCTTTGCAGCTTCAACATATCACAAATTTAGATGTCTGTGGGAATGATGAGCTGCCTACCTAAATTTTACATTAGCACCCCACTAGAGTAAACACAGACAGACAAGCTTAAACTCAAAACCAAAACATTATTTTCAGSAGATTGACACCTAAAGTAGTCTCTTCTGACTTCATATCTGTCTCAATATCTAGCTCTGATTAAAGCTTTCAAGAATTCTAGCAGAGCCCAAAAATTCAGATTCTTTAGAAAAACAAGATCCAGAACTCCAGTATTAAGGACATAAGAACATCCAGCTACCTATCCCTTGCATAGCATGGAAACACAGGATGGTTTGAGTTGAAAGGGACACTAAAGATCATCTAGTTCCAGCCCTTGGGCAGCCACTCGACCAGTTTGTTCATGGCCCCATCCAACCTGGCCTTGAACACTTCCACAAAAGGAGCATTCACAGTTTCTCTGGGAAGTCTTCCAGGGCCTCACTACCCTCATAGTAAATAATTTCTTCTTTATATCCAATCTAAACTTACTCTCTTTTTCATTTGAATCCATTCCCCCTCATCCTGTCACTCCATGCTCTCTTAAAAAGCCTCATTCCGTCTTCCTTGAGGACTCTCTTCAGGTACTGGAAGGCTGCAATTAGGTCACACCAAAGCCGTCTCTTCTCCAGGCTGAACAACCCAATTCTCTCAGCTTTTTCTCTTAGGAGAGGTGCTCCATTCCCTCTAATCATTTTGGTGGCCTCCTCTGGACTCACTCCAACACGTCCATGTCCTTCTTTCCTGTGCCTGAGACCCCAGAGCTGGATGCAGCACTGCAGGTGGGGTCTCAGCAGAGCAGAGGGGCAGAATCCCCTCCCTGGCCCTGCTGCCCACGCTGCTCTGGATGCAGCCCAAGACATGTTTGGCTTTCTGGGCTGTGAGTGCCCATGGCTAGGTCATGTCCAGCTTCTCATCCATCACACTCCCAAGTCCTTCTCAGCAGGACATGCCACATCTGCATTGATACCAATATCTTAGAAGAAAGAGAAAGAGAGAGACAGGGAAAGAATCACCAAGCACCAAGATTTACTGAATATTTTGGCTTTTTAAGTTTTATTTCATTAAAACACTATTGCAAAATTTCTGTTTTGCTATTATCTCATTCCTCTGTCTTTATAGAGAAAAAAAAGTTGTAAAACAAAGAACTATAACAATAAGTTTTACCACACTCCAAATGGACTGTTAAGTAATATTTGCAAAACTCAGGATGAACAAACTTAGTTCACCTGAGATGAAATGGAAATTAATAAAATTCAAGCCAATGAAAAAAATCTTCCTTTTCTTTTGAAACAATCTAATCTAGGATAACTTATGTGTGGAAGTATAAGACTGCACGTTTTTTTTTAGGAGAGATTTAAACTCAACAAAACAAAATAGAACAGGAAAACATTTTTAAAAGGGGAGAATTCTCAAAAGTTTTTAAGCTGGCTTAATCTACAAGCTATGGTGTGAATGTGAGATCAATCAAAATAGCAGAAATGTAAATTGCATCACATTTACAGTGAGATGAAGAAATTAATAACACAGTTTGCTCCATTGTAATTAATGTTTTGCTATGTCTAGACCCGCCTTCTATCATTTCTTTTATGTACACCATGAATATTTTACTTAAACAACTGCAGTCTAGATCCATCTTAAAATGCCATGCTTGTGAAAATTCCACTTAATGTAAACAAAAGCTGACTTAGACACTTCACTGTTTTAGGAGCTAAGACTTAAAAGGACTGCCCTTTCAACCCAGTCTCTCAATACATGTAGGACAGGCTCCTCATATGTCTTCTCACAACAATGTTCTTAGCCTTTGTAGTATCTAGAAAGTGGAAAAAAAAACAAACAAAACCAAACAAACAAACAAACAAACACCCAATGAAACTCTGTAACAAACATTATAAACATTCAGAGAACCAGGTTTTAATATGAAATATTGAACAGCAAGATCCTCCAAATGAACCAACCTAAAATTTAACATATGGTTGAAACCTGGAACATTCAGTATAGCAATCTGGTAAAAAAGAGTCTGATAGGATATAAAGAAATACTGCTTCAGTCAGTTCATCTTTACAGAATCATAAGATTTCTCTAGATATACAATGAAACTAGATATGGACAGCATGCAACTATATTTAATAGAGGCAACTTAAAATAAAATTCACCTCTATGGATCTGAACACAAGACAGTTTCCAGCTTCCCTTATTGAAATCAGTAAGTTTTTCCTTTCTTGGCTTCACAGCAGCAGCTGTGCTCCCCATAGTTTGTGCAATTAAGTCATATTCCACAGAGGAAGGATGAGAAATCCTCTCTTCTAGACCATATCTTGCTTTGATTATGATTCAATTCAAAATAAAATATCCAAGTAATATATCCTGACAAAATGAAGATATTTTACTCACTACCAATGACTGTAAAATCTTCTGTCACTCAAAAAATTCACTTGTATCAGGAGATGAAAAGTTGGAAGTATGGGAGTCAGGGTAAAGTCAGTCATCCTTTCTGCAGAGTTTCTAATGATTCTGACTTGGACAGATGCCAGATTTCCTTAATAATATCAAATAATAATGTGGAGCAGCGCTTTACTCCTTGCCAAGGCGCAGTCATGACAGATCAGAATTTAGAAAATCCAAGTAAAGCAGATCAAGACTTTTCTGGAACAAAAGTAGACAAAATCCCTACTGCTTCACCTGAAAAAAGTGAGGAAGGAAAGGGGGCCTATGGAGAATGTCTGATCTAATATTTCTGGGGTAGGTAGGGAAGTTTTGAAATTGTTCTACCATATTCTGGATGTCAATAGCCTCAAAACATCATTCAGCAGATAAGAATAACTACATCAACAGCAGCTCATACCTTACCCTATGCTAGGACTTTTAATGTGGGAAAGTAAAACCAGATGGCACAGATCTGGTTGTCCCCATGACCAGATTTAATTCTTTTTGTTCATGTGGTGACATGCAAGGCACTCAATGGACTAGAGGAACAGATCAAATGTCTTTCACCTTGTTGTGTACAGCACAGAGTCTTTGGGAACTCTCTGTTCTGCTTTTGAACTCAATATTCTGCATTTGCAGTCTTGCTCTTTTTTTAGCTCAGAAGATGTTTACAGCTCTCGGTTTGGAAAATGAAAACACAGGACTAGGATCTGAGGCTGTGTCTTGCCAGGACTGGCATTCAGTGGGGTGACACTTCATGCAGATGAGTACCCACACATAGATTTCTCAGCAYGTATGCATGCACTCAAGAAAATTTCACTTTCTCTCACGTGCAGGTTACAATTTTTATGTATTTTTAAATTCTGTCCTGAAAGAACTCTTCAGCATTGTTTCTTGGTAGTAAAAATTCTCTAAATACTTTGCTCTTGAACTCTTATTGAGTTAAGGGTTATTATTCTAAGACACACTGAGACCAAATTGTTTGAAAATGTTATGCACTAAGCCCTTAGCAAATCAAGGATGTATGCTGCTGCAAAATTGACTACATAAGACACTAAGAAATTCCAAAAAAGTTTTTTCCTCTTGACATTAAATAGCTGATTTTATATGGGTTATGATGCACTCTCATAACATACAATAACTAATTAAAATGCATTTATTTTGCTTTACATATGGAAACTGTGTGATCTGAGACAAAATAATTGGTATAAAACCTTTATAGATTTATGCCTTATGATGGAATCCACAAAACAAGTGTATGTTTGTAGACTATGTAATTTCCAATTTATTAACAAGCAGGCAGCAAGAGAAAAAGCATTGTACTTTCTCCTTCTACCAGCCTCTTGCAGGCAGGCAAACTCCCAAACTGTTTGGAAAAGATCCAGGAGAGGAGATGAGTTTTGTGTCCCTGAATTTGGGATGAGGCAACTGGCAGGGCTCTGTGCCAAAAAGGTGTTGGCTGCCATCATGGCTGTACCCAATGTGGGCTCAGAACAGGAAAGCGTTTCTATTTATTTTTAGTTGTTTTCCTACTCCTTCTTTTGAAGAGATTCTAACAAAAACTTTTATCTTGTCATCATGTGTAAATTATAAAGTATATTTTCAGTATTAAAGGGTTATGTCCACCCCACTGTGGGTTATATATCAAGATTCCTGCAGCTGTTCTGAAGCGTATTTTACTCTGAAAATACTCCAAAGTTCTGGTTGACTTGAATTTGGACTAAGGATTTTGCCATTATATGCTTTATGAAAGGGAGACTGGTAAATGTCTGGACCTTGGAACTGACTTTGTGATATTTGGACTGTGAGTACACATCATGTGGTGAATTAGCATGTGGTGTWCTTATGCAAACAATAAAAACAAACAAAGCAAGAATTAAAAGTGAATTTAAGAAAATGAGTTTCAGTGTATGATTAAAACAACCCCATAATAGCAACAACTTTGTGGTAAAGGTACATACTTGCCAAAAATATSTGCTAGTGTGGAAGCTGAGCATTCAAAATCCTCCATTTAGCAGCACTGCAGATGCTGTCACTTAGTTAACATTGAATATCACAGACAAATTAGGCACAGCCTGGAAACTGCTTCAGAGCAAGACAGAGCAGTCAAAAGTATTGGGGCAAAAACTTTGCTCCCATTCTCAGCAAYACAGATCACCATACAACTTTGATTTTACACCAATCCAAATGGGTAAAATTTCCCAGAATGTATCTACAGACACACACAAAAAAAAAATTACTAACAACTTTTAAAAATTTGAAATTCTAAAATGTAAAAATTATGAAAATTTCAAAAGCTTCACCTAAAATGTTCTCTGTCTCACCCAACTGATAATGTCCCCTTCAGCAATTGCAGTGCCCACCCAGCTGAGCCCCTAAGAAAATCTAATGCTTAAAGGCAGTTCCTTCATCCTAATTGAACATATGTAATAATATAGTGACAAGAATGATTCTCATTACTGGAAACAAGAYACGCAATTCTGCATTTTCTCTTAATACTGATCTCTTAAGTGCTAAAAACTTCTGTTATTTATTTCTGTCGAACTGAGATTTGATCCTACTGCAGAGCAGATAGCAGGTAAACAGAGAAAATGAATTGTCTCCCTAAATCATAACTGAGAGCATAGCAATGTAAAGAAGTTAYTGTCTTCAAAATTTTAGTAGTTAGTTTTCGTTCAGATCACAAGGCTTCAGTTCTTTGAACTGCTTATATTGGAGATTATGTATCTTCTTCCTGGATTTTTTGTAAGGGGAAGGGGTTTTCCCAATGTTTTTGGTCAAATCTCTCATCTTATGTTCTGTACAAATACATTATTCCATTTCAACAACAAAAAAGAGAGTATTTGGACTCCAACAAAGACTCTATTATTTACTACATTTACATATTTCTGCAGCTGAAACCAATCAACTACTGTGAAATATTTTCCACAAGCATTAATTCAGACTTTTAAGAAGAGACATATATTTTAGCTCAGCTTTTCCAAAGTTAAGGAAATTAGGTTTATCATCAGAATATGGATTTAAGCAATTTAGGCACACTTCAGAAAGTGTTTACTGAAAGGCATGCTTACATCTGTCTTCTGCAAGCTTCCAGCTAAGAATTATTAAATATGTTCAGTTGGAATGAAGAAACACAACATGCAAACTAGTGGGCTGATTACAGACTTTTGCCATTCAAATAGCAATCAATGAAAACAGACAGCTCCTCAGTGAGCTAAAACCCAAGACTTACTAAGAATCACAAAATCACTGAATGGATAGGGTTGGAAGGGACAACTGGAGGTCCAATCTCCCTGCACAAGCAGGGTCCCCTAGAATATTCAACAGAATATTCCACAAACAATTCTGAATGGTGAATATACTTGAAGAAACTGAATTTACACCAACAGTTCATGATAAAGAAGAAAAGTTTGGTTAATTATTTGCTCAAAAATATTTTAGAGTACTGCTGAAGAAATTTTCAAAGATATACTTGCTGTTGAAAATAAATATAATTGAAAAAGATGGTTAATGATGAGAATTTCAGAGACACTACAAAATTTGATCAATCAGCGCACAAGGGTTATAGGGTAACAAAATCTAATTCCTTAGCAGRTAAACTGAAAAAGATAACCTGACATTGAAACATATGCAAACAGGATAAAAACTACTTTTTAATTGCTCAGAATGCTTTCTGTTGTATTGCTCTTCTGAAACTCTAGAACTATATTGCAACGTAGATGAGCCAACAACTCTAGTAGTATATTTCTATACTAGACTATTGTAACCTAATAAGAATAATTGAAAAAAATTTTGGCAAGTCTCCATAGATTCAATGTTGGGTTCTTTTTTCTCTTAATACTAAGGAATACTTTCAAATAGGGATTCATGCACAAATTTGCAACAGGGTTCCCAAACTCAAAGATTTAGAAAYCACATTATTTGCAAGATTTAATCATGGCTAATCAAACTTTAGGCTGACTCATTTACATGAGCTCTTTATTGCTAGAAAACTGCATTTACAGATTTTAGTTTTTTGATAAATTTTTCAAATTTATCACCAATGCTAGGGGGAAAAAAAAAGATAACACACAGGAAAGTATATATTAAGATAGTACACATGCTGTAAGTTACAGCAAATCCATCATAGCAGCAGTTATAGGATTGCATGTTGTGGATGGACAAAATTGCATCTTATTTACCTAGTGCTAGAGTTTGAATCATCATTTCTCTGCTGATTCCATACAAGCTCAGCAAAATTGAAGTAATACATTAAACTAGTGTAAAGGTAGTATTTCAAACCAGTTTAGGAAATCTGAAGGAAAAAAAAAGCTTCCCTCTTAATCAGTTACCTCCTGCAATGTTGACAAGGTAAGAACACTGATTCTTACCAGAAGGAAAATACCAGGAACAACCTCACCCCAAATGCAATTTTCCAAAAGAAGCAGACTTTTATATTTTATCAATCTTGCCTCAACCTGGAAATTTGGGGTCTGGGTGGATATATGAATAGAAAACACTGTAAACAGAGAACAAATTTGACACTGCAATTCATTCACATGCCGGCTGCTCCACTTACATGCTGAACAAGTCTCAGAGAAAATGTTTTGATGTGTTTCTTTATATTCTCAAGAATGTCCTGCTCCAAGAGTTTACATGTCTCTGGTGTAGATTAGTTACGGACTTTTCATGCTGATGAGGTAATCCCCTTAATGTACTATACACCATAGGATATCCTCCTCCTCTGTTTCATGTTCTGACAATGCTAAAGGTCAGGAAAGTGTTTCATGTGGTGACAGGCTCCATTTAAATGGGAAACTACAAGAAAAGAGGAAAATGTCTTTTTCTTTGAGTTTACAAAGATAATATATGAAGCCTAGGTAAAAAAAGATGGTCAGTGCATCTTGTATTGAAACTACATACTTAGCTTTGCTCAAACATTATATTAACTTCTAAAGAGGCATTTTCAATACAGTGACTGGTAATATGGTGGTACTGATAGAGGAAGATGAAATCCACACTGTAACTGCTAAGTTTACTCATAGAAAATGTAGACTTCACATCAAACAGTAACAACATAAAAATAATTTATGCTGAATGGAAAAATTATGGCTCTAAACACATGACTTTTATTAAAAGTAGACTTCCTCTGTAAGACAAGCATGTAAAAATTAAATTTAACTCAGAAATAAAGATATTTTGTTACACAAATTATGTCTCAAACATGGTCCACATTTCAAGAGGGATGCAGACAAGAGTTAAACTTACTAAGCTTAAAAATACTACATATAATCTTTTTAACAGACATCATAATGGAATTTTACATGGAATTTACAAGAGAAAACACAAAAAAGCTGATATTTCAAGTGTCTCTTTATGATTAGTAGTAGTTTGCTCCTTTGTCCCACAACTTCACATAGTTATTTTTTTAACAAAGGTATTCGTACAATTTATAAAGTCTCAGTTTTGATACAGCTTTAAACATCCAGCTTCTAATTTTTAGAAGTTTTCTCAAAGGAGCATATATTCCTCAGAAGAAAAATATTAAAAATATTAAACAAACTGGTTTTAAATCAATAATGAACACACTATATAATAAATTGTCTATGTTTACATTGGATCTGATTCTTTCTTCTTTATTGCTAATAAGGACAGCAAAAAAAATAAAGCTGTATTTGAAGGAGGATGGAATATTTACACAAGTTTTATGCAAAGGCAACAGCATTGCTAACAAATGTTCATCATGTGAATTGTCTTCCCAAAGGATCAGGTAAGTTTGGTAAGGAAGATAGAGCATTTCCTTCACTTTTCGCTCTGCAGCATCACAATCATCCTCTCCTCTCCTTCTCTTTAGCATTGAACTTTGGGGGTGGAAAAAGAGCAACAGAAAATACTGGGAAGGAACTCTGCTTAGTCTTCAAAATTAAGAATATTAGGAATGTTATGGAAACTGGAGGACTCCTCTGGGAGGTGAGGCATAATTGAATTTTCATGCTTGAATAAAGAAATATGATATCAAATATTTAGCAAAAAAACTTTAAATCTAGCAGCCCATGTAGTTAGAAAAACAAAACAAAACAAAAAAAACAAAACAAAACCAAGGAGAACAAACAAAAACCCCCCAAACAAAATAAAACCAAAACCAAATGGACAAAAATGTAAAATGTAAAAAAAAAACTATGAAAGATCCTCTCCATTCTCAAAGAGAGAGTAGCTTGATATTTTACATTGATGGGTTCTTCAGAGAATAAAAGAGCCCCAAGTCTGAGCTCCATCTGGGTCTTATATACTAGAAAATATCTAGAATTTCTGAACCGAAAAATACCAAGCTTTATAAAGAGATTTAAAATTTATCTGCATAATATTCAGTACCTACAGAGGCAGACTTCACACTTCAGAACAKATGTTTTATACTACAGGTAGTAGAGACAAAATAATACCTTCCTGGTAATTTTTAAGACATTGATCTAGAGGTGTATGGCTTCCTGCTTCACCAGGAACACCAGGAAAAAAAAGAAAGCCATTATAAGAGTCTTCCTTAGAAGAAAGGAGTATGCAGCATATCCCATCCTCTCTTTGAGCATAAGTGGGCAAGCAAGAAGAAAGAAAAAAACACATTAGCAGAAATATCCAAGGTACAATTCAGTTAAATACATGAGCATTTGTTCTGGAGAAGTTTAGTGTAATAAGCATCCATTCAACCAAAGTAAAAATTATTTGGAGAGGTGTTTTCTTTTTATTTCCAGGAAAACCTTACAAAAGACGCTAGGTTCATGAAAATAACATGCCAAAGTAAAACTGCTGCGCTTGCACTTGTCTTGTGTTTTTAATATTGCATATTCCTCCAACTCTTGGCTATACCTGCACTGCCAGCTAGATGTTTAGCAAATAAGAAAAGTTCAACAGAAGGTACAGTGGCATGAACAATAGCATTAACAACAAAATTTCTTGGTGTTCACAGGTAGAAAGTTACAGTAAAATTAACAACTTCTCAAGCCAGTAAGCTACTCCCTATTTTGTTGAGGCTTAACTTCAAAAACTACAGTCAAAAAGAACTATCATAGATCTACTTTCACAGTCTCACAATGTTTGTGTTCACACTACACATATACAGAAATATCTGCGCAGGTCATTGCAGGTGACAGAGCACAGGAACCTGTTGCCCAGAGGTTGTGGAGTCTCCCCCMCTGGACACATTCAAGAACCATCAGACACAATCCTGTGCCATGTTCTCCAATATGACCCTGCTTGAGCAGGGAAGTTGGTGCAATGACCCACTGTGGTCCCTTCCCACCTTACTCGCAATGTCATTCATTTTGTGAATACTAATGTGCCTTCGGAAACGATTGAAAGGTAATCCATCCCTTTGGCAGTACTTTTAAATGTTGAACTTTTAAATGTTGTCACTGCTCTAAAATAAACCTTCACTATGGCTCTCCAGTCTTATCCAGAAATGGAAAGGGTAACAAGGAAAATAAAAGACAAAGGAAGATGACGTTTTGTCCACTTCTGATCTAATTTTAAGGTTTATTCCATATGAATTAGTAGGAAAAACTTCCATAATAGACTATAGGTAAAGTATCATCAAAGTTAATCACTGTGTGGAATTCTGGTGGCAATTTCATAAGATATCCCATATCTTTATTGGAAAAAGTTTTAGAAGAGTATTGTTGCTTAGACTACATGAAAGCTACTGCCCTCCATTACCGAGACCCAACCTTTTAAATCTATTTAATTCCCAACCTGGGAAATGTGTGAGCTCACAGTTAAACTTCAACATGAAACACAAATGATGAAATTAAGAAACAGAAGAAATTATCTGGCTAACCTTAACTATGTCATGAGCTTATCCTTCCCCTTTCTTGACTGCTTCCTGGGCTTTTTTGTTGTATTGTTTGGTTGCTGTTTTTTTTTTTTTAATTACTGTCTTTCACCTCACTTTTAATTCTAGCCAATCTTTAGGAATCAGTAATATTTAAACAGTTGACCAGCTTTGGAAGCATACATAATTTCCTCTGAAGAGCAAAAATAAACTAAAGAACTTCAACATATGTATGTAACCCACCATTACAGGTAACTTAAGCTTTTACAACGTGAAAAACAGCTTCAACAGCTATAGCTAGAGGCTTGCTTGTACTAAGATTTCAGACATTCAATAGAATTTTAAAAACTAGCTGACCTCTTTCTTAAATGTTTTCCTTTGTCTTGTTTATTTATAAAACTTGCAGCAATTCATTAAAAATCATGTGTTATATAATCTCTGTGTGTGCTTACCTACTGAAGTTGAACAAATGAAATCAATTCACATTAGGCTGTCAATTTTAGAGGTCAACACCAATACAATTACACCAATTTCAACCCAATATAGCGGACTGGAAACTCCAGCTAATCCAACTCTATCCCTGACTGCATTATTTGGAAGTATTTGCCCTTTATAAATTTTGATTCAGGATCTGTCCTAGGATCTCTCCTATTGCCAACACACCTGTGTTTTCTACATGCCTAGGAACAATACAGGAGTCTTTCTGTAGAGCCTGACCTAGTGCCAGAAGGTTGAGCAAATCACTGATGGAGGAAGTGTTCTTGCTTTTATTTAACTGCTGCAGTCACGTTATTATCGGGTAGTAAGGTTGTGTCTACATTCAGGGTTTTTTAAACCAGAAATTACTTTAGGGACGTTTAGGTGTTTTTCTACACTCCACCATGTTCTCCATGCCCTGAAATTATTCCCCCAGGAAAGTGACCTTCTCAGTAAGAACTTGATCTTACAGGTATCAAATGACCTGAAAAGATCTTTCAGCAGTTTGTTCAGGATAACATTAAAAACCCAGCCCACAGGAGAATATTATGTATCAAAGCCCATGTAAATTTGATGAATGTGGATTGCAAAGAAACTGACAAACCCCCAACATTGTTCACCAAACAGTAAATGAATAAATTCCAACTGATTATGTCTGCAGAACCATGAACTCTCAGGTGGGAAGACTCTTCAAATTCTTCAAAAAGTTGTAATTCTCTATTTAGCACAATAGAAATGCTGTCAACATCTTCTCAGTTTGAAGCTACTCAAACATGTAAGAAATTTGTTCTACTACCCTCTTTTATCATATCTAAGTAAGCTATCACAGCAGCTACATTACCATAAAGTACCATTAAAATACATTAAGGAATCCATATGCCAGTACATATACATAGTATAACACACATATGGAACTGAAAACAACTACACACATTGCTTTGAAACATTCTAATGAACGTCAATTTGACACATACCGCACAGCTGTGGAAAAAAGGATTTTGATTTAATGTAATCAGCATTTTTATTTGAAATGCAAGTCATCTTCTAAATACATAGTCATAAGCCACCCCAGAACCCTATGCATTTAGGACTTACATGCCCTTACTTTCTCTAAACTCATAAAGACTAATGGAATGCCAAGTCAGCAAGTCAGCCAGTACAAGCTGTATGCTTCATGGTTAAGGCTGCTAAATAAGTAATGTCTTGTACAAGAATTTTCTTCATAATGCTGCACATACAATATACCCATTTCTAAAATCAAGGATATGTTGTACAAATAACTATAGACCTCTAAGAAAACTACATGATACTGAAAGATTAAGTTTTAAATAAAGAAAAATCTTCAAGATGCTTCATATCTTTCACCCTCTCAGCACAGATCAGGAGAACATCCTGTTTTGAATGTGAACGGTATTTTTTTCCTTTAAACATTAATTGCCCTACATATGTCAGCAGAGTAGGCTTGGTAGTCTTCAAAAAATATCAGAAAGTGCCACAATCTATAGCATACTTTTTAGCAGGAATAATCAGAATACTTGCTCTAATGGAAAGTTACCACAGGGAAAAAAGAGAATTTTTGCTCTATCCCCACCTTATGGCTAGAAAAAGAATTTTTCTATTACAGCATACATATTTCTGGATTTATTTTTCCTTTTCCTTATGATTATAACTAGAAAATACTATTTTTATTATGAAACTTTAGATTCTTTTTCAGCAGTCACTTGCTTCTCCACATAAAATCACAAGGAAACTCCAAGGAGTGAATGTCTTCTCTAGCACCTGTGTTGAATTTCTGATTCAAAATAACAGATACAACTTTACATTCAAATAGAGCAGTGATTATTGGGTCCTGACCCATCAAAGTATACAAGTTCATTTATTCATTGACACCATTAGGGGTTAGGTCCATAGATCTAACCCTCACTGACACACCATTCTTACAGTCACACTTTTTACAAGTTTTAAATATAACAATTGGGTGATTTATACCACTTAGAAAACATTAAACTTACATACTCTACAAAATCAAAGCACAGAATGCATGAATCCATGCTGTGAGTATGAGCTGGAATAGGGCATACTCCCCACCAGAAGACACTCAGGTTGGCAAACAGCAGATGCACTCTCACCAGTCACTCTATAAGTGAAGCAAAAACAGCAGCATCGCCACTCTCTTCCATCACAGTCATCTGCTGATCAATAAACAATTTCCTTCTTCTTTTGCAGCTTAATCAATTCTSATACTACCCTGGCCCAGGGTCTAACACTAGCCACATCAAAAGCTGAAAATCAAGATAAGGGCTACAAGAAGTACTTTTACCAAATTCTATTTCTTCATTACTGTATCCCTTTTCATTGATGGTCAGAGTGAAAGGGCAGGGTAGGATGTAAAACAGAACATGGGAAAAGCTGCAAAGTAGAAAGAACAGAAAAAATGGATGTCTGAGCATGCTTCTAATTTTTTAGGACAACCATCCTACCTTCTGAGGAAACGAGGAGTTTTAATTGTATTGACAGAGCAGCTCTCTTTCCAAAAAGCTCTTGTATCTTATGCTTAAAACCAGGGGAAATTCAATATTGAGTCAGCAGCTGTTTCAGAACTATAACTTTTGCAAGCTTTCATGAAAACAGCAGAGCATCACCATGATTCTTCCCTCAAAAATCCATGCCTTTTTCCTCCTAATAGCAAAGAATCAACACTGGAAATCAAATAATACAACTTCATTAGGTTTTCTACTACAGATCTAGTTTCAAAAAAAAATTTATAGAACTACCTGCTTTGATACTTTGTCATTAAACAGAGACACGACACAGGAATAAACTATCACTATAGCCTCCAAGTTTACATTAATTGTAAGTGTTCATGGGTATTTAGACAATAGTACTGTAAGTTTTAATTTCAAAAATCCAGCAAGGAGTATTGCATAGAGACACTACGCATATAGATGAAAGAGAACAGAAGAGCTGCCAAACAGAAATACAATTAACCTTACGGTGAACATTAAAGATGATACTAGAAAAAACACAATACCATTTTATGTTTCTAAAAGCTTAAGCCCACTTCACTGGCCCCATTAATTTTCAGTAAGTATTTATTTGAAGTTTAGGAGAGAAACCTGAATATCTGTCAAGTTACCCAGGTCTTCTTAACACCTGCCTGCTCCAGCTATTACAAAACATTCACATTGTACTACCAAAGTCCCTCTCCTATTAAGAAGAGGCAGCTTCTTACCCATGAATACACGCCAGACCCACGGCACAAAATATTTTTAAAGTACACTGCGGTTGGTTTTAACCCTTTTTTGCCTCCCTTCCCCAATGGTAGCTGATCATTAATCAATCTACTACATGAGAATATTCCACTAAGCTCAGAGTGGACCTTGCTCCTAGAAAAATGAAAAATGAAAAAGTTAAAGTGGATATCAAAACAAGTTCCAAAAGAAGCTACAGCACTTGAACAATTGTATAATGAGGAAGGTACGTGATTATATAAGACTCTAAGAAAATATTTCAGGGAAAATGAAAAACCATTTCTAAGGAAAATCTAGTGTTGCAATCAAATTGTTAAATCAAAGACAGTAATCACAAATAAAAATATAAATACCTAGTCAGATCTTCCTTATTCCTGAGAATGTACTTCAGATTATTAAGTCCACATATTCTGTACATGTGTATGTCCTAGGACTTCTTTGCCAAGAGAGTAAGAGAAGAAAATGCAGACTAAATAACCTAGTCAACCCTTACAAGAAGCACTAAGCTCTGTGCGTCAAGTAAAGCAGGAGAGATGCTTCCTTCCTCTCTGCATACTGGAAGAGGATGACTTTTCAAAGGTTATACAGCATTTTAAAAAGAACATGGACATGATACTGGCATTGCAACAGTTTCTTTAGACGACCAAAATATTTCTAAAATGGGATTTTTTTGTTGAGTTTCTAGAATATATTTGGTAATGTGTCAAACAAAATTAGACTGCTCAATACATAACAGTTAAAATGATTCTTTATTTTAAGAACAGCTCACTGTGCATATTAAGGATCAGCTACCATATATTCCACAAAACTGCATTATCAGCTTGAACAGTAAAATTTATCTATAACTTTATTAATATATTTATTAAGCAAAGTGTTCAGTAAACTATTACAAATATCAGAATAGGAAAAGAATATGACCTTAATTTAAGATGACATTTTTATATAATGTACATTTCCAGACTCTTGACAAGTTAGCATGACACACAAAAGAGAGAAGGAAATAGCTTGGCACTCATGCCAACTTATCTTTGTTATTTTTACAAGATCTAACTTTGAAAACATCAGCTCTGCCAGACCTTTCTTTCTTCATAACCTATGTATCTGTCCACACCAACTCAATTACAGACCACCAAGTTGCCTCATGTACCACATCAAACAGTTCAAATCATGATTTAAAATATCAACTATGTATTCTTTCCCCAGAACACAGAAGTTTCAACCTACTTTTCAAAGTAWTTTTAAAAATTATCAAGACATTTTATAAACAAACTGAAGACAAGGTATTTAATACACTTGTTTCTACAGTGATGGTTTTGAAAGCCATAATTTTGTTTAGCTAGTAAATTAGTTCTGAACTGCACAATCTATACTAGATTTAGTGAAACCCGTGTCGTTATTTAATTTTTTTTAACTGTTCCCCTTAAGAAGTTTCACACTTTTAATAATAAACACCACGTTGTACCCAAAGGCTATCTATGGTACAAGCATTCCTCCATCATTATGATATAAAGTACATCAAAAGTCTTAAGTGACAAGTGACACACATAAATTAAAATTATGCATGAAGTGTATAAAAATATACATTCTAAGATCTTTTTTTAAACTTCTTTTAAAGAAACAGCAAGATAGTCAGGAGATAGATGTCAACAAGCTACATAGTTCCACAAATGCTGAAGCTGGCTCACAGTATAACTCAAGTTAGTCAGAAAACATTGAAAAATGTGTTTTAAAATTCCAGTGGTTCGTTTTCTAGCCTCTGCTTTTCTTTAAAATAACCTGCAAAGAAAAGAAAAAAGTATATTTATCAATACAATTCAGGCAGCAGACAGAGACCAAAGGTTCATCTAGCTAATCTGTTTCCAAGAGCTGTGTTGCAAAGGGTAATACTCAAGGGAAAATATTAGAAATAAAGCAAAAGTATACAGAAAGATTTCAAATTCGAGTTGTTTTTTTTCTTTAAGCAAGAACATTCATAAGCAAGAATTCTGTAAAATAAAAGGCTTATTTTGAAAATAATGCTGAGAAATGGCAATAGTACTCTTGAGCCATCAGTAGATTCCTTAGAGTTCTTACTCTGTTTGGCCTGGACAAAACAAAAAAATAAGGTTTGCAATAATACAGCTCTTATGCTCAATTTTTGTTTGCAATGCCTCACTTCTTTCTGTATCAAGAGCACACAGACCTTTGGAAGGACATTTTTTGGTTTGGAATTTAAATGGAAAAATGAACTTCAAAGCCCAAGTGGGACTATTTAAGTGTTAAAATTATTAAAATACACACAGTTTTTCCTTTCTTCCCACCTTAAAAAAATAAATGGAGCACAAAAATGGTCAAAAAGTGTTAAGATTGCAGTTAAAAAAAAAGTCTAAGACTCCAACTGCAACATTCACTTGGCTACCCTACATATCCTGTATACGTTTCTGTCACTGTAGTAATAGAAAAGTATAAAACTAAACCTTTCAGCAGAAGGGAAAAAAAATAGTGAAGATAAACAGAAGCCACAGGACCAAAATATCAGGTAACATCAAGTTTTGTCCTCCCAATCCGCTCAGCAGAAGAAGGAGGTTAAAGAGATAAAGAGACTGAATTCCTTCATGACAACAAAGTAAAGCAGACATATCCTAGGAAGTGAAATGAGCTACAGAATAAAAAAAGGATTTCAGTCATATTTTGACAGTAATTCTTTCTCGGAGACAAAGCTGCATAACACCTTCCCTTTTCCCTTCTTTTGCACGTAAACAAAACTCACCATGCTCTGCAATGCAGCGWATCCTTCTTCACAGATATTCATTCATACAGCATTTTTTGTTATGCTGAACTACCCATACAACAATCCACAGTCTAATTCTCCCTTAGTTCTTTCCTTGTCAAATACATCACACAAAGTGTCTGTTTGTTCTTGTATCCACACAACGCTGCCAGAATCCACTATGAACTTATTTCAGACTAAGCAGGTAAGAACTGAAGATGTAAGAAAGGTATTTCAACCTCTCTGAACTATTTCTCACCTGTTCCATAAAGCTTCACTTATATCACTGAAGTTAAGTCAGTAAGCTTCCTTGATGTAGTATCAGCTGAAATAAGGATCCTCCAACTTTGGACTGCCTTTCAGGCCATGAAGGCTTGCTGGTAGACCATTTAGCAGACTTACTCATATATTGAAATTATGACTTTAAACAGGGAATAATCAAGAAAAATTGGGTTATATTTAATAGCACAAGGAGAGTTAATTTGTTTTCTTGGTGACAGTAAATTATGCCAATGATGAACAAAGAATATTAAGTGTCTATAGGTTTTGGATTATAAATCAAATATCAACTTGAACACAGAAAGCTTTTGTATAGGTTGTCATAATACATTATACAAAAATGAAAAATATTAGAAGTGTGTTAATACCTTTGCTGCAGATATGGTGTGCTCAGGTTTTATTATTTTACTTTTGTTCTCAAAAGCATTTGTCCTGGCTTCTTCTGCTAGCCGATGGAGAAACAGTAAGAAATTCAAATGAACCTTTAAAATAGAGAAGAAAAAAGAAATTATTCAAGTTGTTTAAACACAGTTTGCTTTTTTAAAGATTCATTGTTTGCAATAGAAAATTTGCATATTATACTGCTTCCAAATTCCTGAAAGGTGTTCTCAGAAAAAAAAATTTATCACTCAGTTCAAGCCTCAGTAAATTTTCAAGACATTCCCTTCATGCAACTCTTGTAAACAGAGTTTAAATTAAGTATATTTAAATAATAAAAGTACTTCAGAAATGATCACGCAAACCACAACTGATCTAAGAGGAATTAATCTGATTTTTATTAGCAGTTTTTAATAATAAAATGTAAACGCAAATATCAGAGAATAAGGAGACTTTTTGCTTACTAGTACAGTTAGTTTTCAGTGACTACAACGGCCAAACTTTTATGAACAGCAAATTCATTCCTGTCTTATCACCAAATGGACTACAGACAAGTTCAAGGACTTCTGCCCCTTTCCAGTGTAAAGCGACACTGTCATTAATTTCTCCAGAACTTGGAATTCTCCCATGTCAGGAGGTTGCATCCATTTTTTCCCCAGCTCATCACTTAGCTTTTTTACATTAAAATAACTGGTTGGGTAGTGTTCCTTTCCATATGGAATGCTGTTCTGTTAATACAGAAGCAGGAAAAAATTGCAGCAGGCAAAGAAGGAACTGCTCTAGCCTGGACTTAAACTGCCAGCCAACAGCACATTTGTGTAGTAATTAATCAGGGGCCTATAAGACAAACCCCTAGCATTATACAGGCACTATGTGAATTATTTAAATAATCCAACCAGAAAAATTG
Organism: Cardinalis cardinalis; assembly: GCA_014549065.1. Classification (NCBI taxonomy): domain Eukaryota; kingdom Metazoa; phylum Chordata; class Aves; order Passeriformes; family Cardinalidae; genus Cardinalis; species Cardinalis cardinalis. Next base: position 4,091,272 of record JACDOX010000037.1, on the reverse strand, counting down.
ATAATTGCACCTTTTGTAAATTAAACTTTCAAACAACATTACCTCTGCTACATAAAGTGTACAAATAGATTTTGCAATCAAGAGCTGGGAAGAATATTACTGAAGAGCTAGGAAAAATATTACTGAAATAGATGAAAGGTTTTTTTGTATGAATAAGGTGATGCATTTATTCTGCTCTACCTTATCTGTAAACCTGGAACAACGTAATATGGAAAGTTACAAATTAAGAGTTTAAGAGAAATATGTTGGCAGTGGGTTTGCAGCATGAAGAATCTGTTACATGTTCCCGTCACAAGAACTCGGTAACTATGACAAGCAGTTTAGGTAGTTTTTTAAAATATCCTGAACTAAATGAAGCAATAGATAAATTTACATAATATTTGACATCATTTGGAAGCATCTACTACACAAAAAGCAGATGTGCTCGCAGATTTATTTCACAAAATATAAAAGCCGTTTTAGAATCAGTCTTTAAATATTCACACAGAAATTATTTCCAGCAGAATCAAGCAGTGGCACTAAAATAATGTTCAACGTTAGAATTCTCGCTATTAAACTTATCAACATAGAGATTAGATTTCTGGAAACAATCTGAAGGATCAGTGAAAGATGGAACATAAGCTTCCATACTTGCATGTCCTTCTTCTGAGATATCTAAAGGCAAAAGCGTTAATTTTAAAATTGCCTTTTAAAACTGCATCTTCTCTCAGAATCACTATACCTTTATTTTCCTAGTCTCAAAGCAAATTGCTGCATGTGGAGAAGCCTCCTCTGTACTCCAAGAGCTTTAAACAGTCACATAACTAAAATCAGAACATTCCACAACAGAGCACACAGGTTAATAAATATTCCAGGTTATTCAAGGCAGTTGAGAAGGGCTAGTGAAAGGCAGAATGACTGAATACCACCACTAGGACAGTTACTGGCAACTAACTAAGCAATACCATATTTGTTTAAGGACATTGCTTTACTGCATATTAAATTTTTGTCCTTCTGCATAAAATTTAAAGACTGTTTTGAACTAACTAGTCATGAAAATCACCTTACAAAACTGAATGTTTATTTTCCAGAAAAGAAAGGATGCAAAATTTTAAGAACATATGTAAAAAAATTCACAGCACTGTTTACACAGCAACTTCCACACACCTGTTCGACAGAACTGAGGAGTAGCAGGGACAACCTCTGTAATTTTGTTTTAATTTTACAATTCTTAAGACTGATATTTCGCCTTCAATGCACACTTATTAATTATTCTATGGTGATAACAAATTAAAAAAAGGCTATTCAGTGCAATACCTCAAGCTTTTCCTGCAATGGAAACACAAAAGAAGCAGCTGAGATCCTGCTCTTCTTCTATAATTGCAACATATTTTCTTCTCTGACCATCGGGGAAATATCTGAACTTCAGTACTAAAATCATTACCTCTCATTTTCAGAAAAAGCCTTGAAAAAACCTAAATCACTATTTGCATCTCTTCACCCAGAGATATTATCATACTCCTTAAAAAACCAAAAACAAAACCAAACCAAAACCAAACATCTTCCTGAGAAAGTTTAATGAAATTTGGTAGCTACACTGTGCAAAGAGATAGATGTGAACACTTAGGAAAAAGGTTCTGACAAAGCTTCAGATTTTGAGAAGAGACTTGATCAAAAGTGAAGAAGAAACCTCATCCAAGTATTTAACAAAATTATCTGAGTTCTTATGCCTTTCAAACTTGTTACGATCATGTAAGAAGACATTGGTTTATAGAGTAAATAATCACTGAAAGTTGGGGAAAAAAGAAAGCAGTCTTTATTTTCTCTTAAAGCAGGCAGACCCCTTTACTGAAATGGGCATATACTGCAACAGATTCAGACATAAAGCATGGATCATCCTGGAAGATAGCCCAGAAACTGAACTAGCACGTTTCTCATACTTCCCTTGAGATGAAATAAGCTCTCTGCTCAAAATATATATGGCTCCTTCTTGGTAAGACAACTACTATATAAATTTCTGATGTATGCAATCTAACCACTCTTACAGGTTTGCAGAGAATAACACAGGCACCAGGAAACACACTCTCAAAATTTGTTACTTGTCTTACTACACAATAAACTCACCAATCTTTTTTTTTTTTCCTAAAAGAGGCATAATTTCAGCTGTGTTGAYTATTTAGCCACGGAAATAAAGATCTAAAGAGCTGTCAGACACAAGCYTACTTGAAGAACATCATGGACAACCACCACACCAGGACATTCTTGTTTAAAGGTAAAATAAAAAAGCCAAGCCTTGCAACATAAAAGGCTGCATAATTTGATATCACCAGAAGAGAAAATCTAAGTTTACATCACATTATTAAAATTTATTCTGATCTCATCCTTTGTGCTGCAATGAACATTTGCATAGCCATATTTTAAGCTGGATCTGTTTGCTGTTGTTTATAAGTTTCAGTGAATTCAATTCACTGACTGCAGCTCAGAGAACTTTAGTGCCAGGACTAGGAAGAGATGGGAACCAAAGGCCAAGATTTAGAGGGATGTCCCACTTATCCCTTTTTAGACAGCCACACTACTTTGAAACCAAATTTTCATTACCCTGGAAATACAGACCAACTGTTACCAAGGATTAAATAAAAAAGCGTGATTGTGTGCATTTGATTAGTTGACTACTGCATTCCACTGAGTAAGCTTTGAGTAGGTCTGAGCATGAGTAGCAAGGGGCCAGGTCCTTAGTCCATAAAAAATCCAAATGCAGCAAAAACATCAGGAAGAGATCATATTTTTATTAGCTCCACTCCATTAGAAAAATATTTAATGTTTGCATTCAAATCTAAATACTGTGAAGTAATTGCCATTTTCATTCATTTTAATCTCATATTACTTATTTTAATTTTGTATGTTTACATTTAGCTTCATATACCCAGACAGCAACCTCCAAGATGCTGCAAGACACAACTCTTACACACACACAAAACGTTGACTTGCCATTCAAGTCAGGGCCCATACTAGCATACAGCATACTAGTGCTAATGCTTTAATGCTCTGAGAGCCACATGCATTTGTAAACAAGAGGACATCACAGTCCAGCAAGTTAAGTCGACTAAGCTCTTTCCAAGAGTATCTTTTCTATGCATTTTTTTTTTAATACGGCAACTACCACAAGCTCTCTTGAGGTCAAGTTTCCTTCCTGTAGACAAATAATTTCTTGGTGAGACAAACCCTACCTGTGCCGCAAACCCCTCAGAGCAGGTCAGAAACAATTCAGCTTTATTGGCCTGTTTTTGCAAACTTGGCTCTTTCATCCCCACTTTTTTGGCAGGCGTTTTTAAACCATGATCAGGACCCCAACACCTTACTGGGTTACTAACAAGACTTGTCATCTCACAGTTTAGGGCAGAGTCTACCTAGACGGCCTTCTATCAGCACTCAAGATGCCAGAGCAGCTTAGCAACTCATTGATCACAGCTCAGCTGACTACCTGCACACTCGAAACGATCTACACAAACACCTGCATCTAGCAGTCAGATAATCCAAATTGCTATTTCTCGCTGTGTCTACACCAAACTCTATGAACACCAGCGTGTACATGGAGTGACAAAAAAGCCATGCATTAGCCCGTCCCTTTAATCGCTGGGGACAAGATCGCTGWCAAAGAGCTACAATACTGCAGACACCAGCAAAGCGGCAGCGGCAATCTCTGCCCATCCGTATTTTCTCACGGACCAACGGCCTGTCCTTCCAGGCTTTGCCTCCTCCCTGTCCGTGGGTCCCTGCGGAAGCACCATTGGTAGTAACTGGGCATCCCGTCACACACAGGCTACTCCAGAGCGCACAGGCCGCAACATTTAGGGAGTAAGCGTCCCAGTTCAGGGCCAGCTGCCGCCATGGCCAAAGGCAGGACCTCTCCCGGACTCCCCGGGGCAGCCTCGCCTCGCCTCTCCCTCGCCCCTCTCCTTCCTCACCAGCAGGTCGGCGTTCGCCGCCAGGCGTAACTGCGGCTTGTGCTTCTTCATAATTTTCCGCAGAGTGCTGCGGGGCGCCGTGCTCTTCATCCTCCTCTTCCCGCTTTCCTTCCTTTCCTTCCTCTCCTTCCTCCTCCTCCCGCCGCCCTCGCTCCCTCCGTCGTTCGAATCCGCCGCCCTCGCGCAGCCGCGCGCGCCCGCCGTGACGCAACTTCCCAACGGCCGCGCGCGGCACCGCCCCCGCGCTCCGCCCCGCCCCTGCCGCTCCTCTCGCCGCTCCGGGCCCCGGCGCTTCCCCGGGACCCGGCCCCGGGACCCGCGCTCAGGGGCGGCGCAGCCGCGTTTCCCGAGCCCCCCAGGGGCCGCGGGGAGAGCGCCCCACCGGCCCCGCCGAGCCCGGCTCCGCCGCCCAGGTGGCGCACGAGCGGGGAAGGGCGCTCCCCGAGCAGGTGCTCGAGGGACGGGCGGGTCTCGGTGGCCACCGCCGCGGCCGATCCCTTCGCGAGCCCCTCCGTGTCTGACCGCTTCCCTCGTGAGCGAGCCGAGAGCTGGCTGTAGGCCTGGCTGTAGCCAGTTACCCACACCTCAGTCCAGGCGTTTTTAGTGAYAAGGACGGGAAGCGGCGCGGGCCGTTCCCGAGCCCTCGAGCAGCGCTGCCGCATGAGGGAATTTCCCGAAGCGCAGGGAACGCGGCACGGGGCAGAGGCACCGGCACCGGCGCGGCTGTGCCTCGGCAAGCCTCGGCGGTGGGCTTTAGTTTGGCGATCGTGGCCCAAGTGTGCTGGTATTTCCTTGCCGCAGAAGCCGAGGGAGATGTACAGCACGCTTTTGCCCCACTTAGACTGGGTGACCCTGCCGGGAGGGAGATGGAGCAGGACTGCAGGACCGGGACCTTAATTAGCACCATTATCTTGCACGGAAATGAGCCTAGAGTGATAGCTGTGTTCTGCACGTAAATCTGGACAAAATCCTGCTTTAGTACACGTTTGGCCTTGACTTACTTGTACACAGAAACACACAGTGGTTCTGAAATCGGCTACCACTTTTACGTGTCATCCTTCCTCCAGCATCTGTCCCTGCACTCCTGCTGTAGCTGACGGATGCTGCTGACTGAAATACGGGTTTCCCCACAGAGGGGCCCCTGTAGCTTGGCATTCTCAGTGTATTTGGACGGTGTGTACTTAGTTGGAGAAGGGGTCAGGATTTCATACTGAGGTATGGGGTTTTTCAGCATATTTATTAGGGTTTTTTGTTTTCTTTGGCCTACGGGATGCTTGCAAATTTAAATGTTGATAAGATAAATATATTGTCTTAATATGTTCAAAATACCAGCACCCAGATATGAATCAGTTTTGTTGAAGTATGTTCTTAAGCCTGTATGATTTAGTATTTTAGTTAATTTTACAATATGCACAAAATGTAGTCCAGATAGAAGTATGATATCTGACAGCAGGAGAGCATTTAAGATTTGCCAGTTCTTCATACTCTGTCAGATATTTGAAAATGATGCTTTCTTCTTTCAGTTTTGACTGTCACTTGCCATTAATCGTCAACAGCAATGTTGATCTTACAGTCAGGGTCTTAACATTTTTTTCTGTGAAGGAATAAGCACACTAACACGCAGAACTTTTCTGTACAGTACAGTTTAATAACAGTCACAGTTAATGGCTCAGCAGCAGTGCTACAAGTAAACATTGGGGTTTTTTTGGTTAACTGAATGGCTCTGACTCAGGAGCTAGATAGRGTCATATACTGTAATGCTCATAATATACACACAGAAACTTGCACCGGGATCAACAATAACTCAGCATGTCAACAGATGCAAATCTACAGCTGGGATAGATCAGGAGTTCCACTGGACCTTACGTGGGCTGAGAACTGGGCTTTAGTATCTTGCACTGTTGATGGGAAACTGGTATGGGCAAGCATTTTACAAACTGTAAGAGTTGCAAAGGTGCCTCTACTGTAAGTCTAAAACTATTAAAATACACCACACAAATTTGAAACCGTGCAGTGACCTGCATAAAACAAAAGATACTGAGACCCAAGACTAGTAACTGTATCTTTTAGTCATGTGCTTGCTATGTAGAGAATGACTGAATAATGAAATCTACTATTAAGTGTAATATTGTTAGAGTTTTGTTGGTTCTGATGGTTTTATATTTCTAGTGGACTAGGGTTTTTTTGGTGTTGTTTTTAGCCGCAGAAAATAGTAATTTAAAGTGCTGGCTCAAATCTATATATTTACCAGATTTCCTTACTTCTTAGCTTTTGAAAAAATTACAATAGTTACTCCAAGCAATTGATAACAGAAGTAAAATGTACATGTCATAAATTAAATGTATGTAAATTATAGGTTATGATTTACTGAAAAAACATGAAATTCTGTATTTCAGATTTCTCCTTGAATTTACATTTTAGGCTATTTATCAATAAATATTTCTGTAAATATGATTTTAGTAGCTTAATTTTAATACACAAATATTGTAGAAAAAGAAAAAATTGTAGTTCTGTACTTTATGCATTGCAATGAACAAAATAAAGTATGTGTAAATTTTATAATTTAACTAATTTTTTTAAAAATCACAACTGTTTCAATTATTTGGTCTGTGTTAGCACAGGGATAAATGATTAGATTACAGTGAATCAGAAAACTGCAGTCTCATTATATGTCTGATTTTGAACATGATTGTTTTCTGTCTTTCTGATAGAATCCATAATGTTCAGTTATAATATTATGAAATATTTAAATAAGTAAAAGAATAATGAAAAATGTATTTTAAATTAATTAATTCTTTGAAAGTATTACTGAAATTGCTAATTTTTTCATGCTCGTGCAGCTTTATAAAAAAGGCAATTCCTTGCCTTATAGGCAGATTTTCATATTTTACCTGTTCAAAAGCTGCAGGAGTTTTGAATTCATTTTCTACAAGCAGTTGCCTTGTTTTCAAATAATATTTCAAGAATGTCATACTTTTCCACTATTTAGCAAATGCCATTTTTAAACACAGATTAGTTCATTTTGTGAACTTCAGCTGCAGCACATCTTCCCAGTTTTCCAGCAATGCTGAGCTGTGTTTTAGAACTAAAGGCATCATCTGGGACCGATGATTAGAGCAAGGACACTTCAGCAATTAAAATAGTACCATCCAGGTCTGACTTCTTCAGGAAAACAGTCTTTTCATGTTCCTTTTTATTTATTTTTTTTAACACAGGCAATTTCAGTGACATTATTTTGTCACTTTTGTTTCCAGATCGTGTGGGTTTCTTGAAAACACTTCCATACATTTCAGTGGCTAAAAAGAGGCCAAGTTTGGGGCCATCACTGCTGAACCTCAAACCAGTAAACATTTAGCTCTCTCTTTCTGTAAGAAAAGAGGTGAATTTAAAGACCAATTTTATCCACTTCTCTGGTGCACTGTAAGTTGAAATAAGGGTAATATTTGGAAATGAAATTAAAAAGCCATGTTTCCTTTCTGCGGCGAAACTTTTGTAAGCACATCCTAACTTGTTAAATTTGTTCTCCCACTCTGTACTTCATAACTATTCATTTAACTGTTTTGTTTCTGGGTTTTGACATTATCTTCAGTCAAATTTTTCATCAGCTCTTCATCAAATCATAATTTTAAAATCAACCTTCTCTCCAAAAATGCTGAAGAATTCCATTTAAAGAGTGTTATATGCTGAAATTAATAATCGCATTTTATGAATTCTTGCTAAGCCAGAGGTCCGTCGGTTTCTTCTCTAGTCAGGTAGAGACTGTAAAATACTTTCTAGTGGTAATTCCAGTTTCAGTGGTTGATTAAAGACTTTGAAACATATCCTGGATCTGGACGTCAAAGCCTAAAATCTTTTGATGTTTTGTTCGGTGATGAAAAGATATCTCTAAAACAGAACATAACAATTCAGCAAACGTAAACTCTTCTATAGTGTAGTTGATAGGCTTGATCATAGTGATTGGGGTACACAGGCTGACTCTCCTGTTACATTTGTATATTCTTTCTGTTGGATAATTCAGGTGTGGTTGAATACTTTTGTAGAGAAACAGGAAAAGAGATAATACAAAGGAGCAAATTGTATGTTTTCTTCTCTGTGGAACTTAAAAAAACCTCTTGCTTGAAAAAGAGGGAGAAATGGCAATTTTAGCAAGAAACTTTTGCCTTGTGGCTGTCACTATTGATGTAATGACAATAACTTAATTAACTAGTAATAAATACTAGTCAAAACTCTGTTTGGCACTCACCTTTTATTTTCATGAAGAAAGGACAGAATTCTCTAGAATCAATTATTTTCATTACTTTCGGGTTTTTTTAATTTAGTTCTATTTCTATCTGTGTTTCAGGCCAAGAACACTGAAAAACAGGAAGGGCAAAACATTTTAAATTATACTTGCAATTGTGACTATTTGCTGATTTTAAGGTTTACAATTTGAGCTTTCATTTTTCAGGATGTACTGTGTATCAGCCCTCTGCATGTCAGGCTCTAAGAACCTGTCTGAAGTCTGTTGACTTCCATAGGCCAGACACCATCTGTCTGTTGTGACTGCTTTGATTGCATTCATAAAATGGATGTCATTCATACTGAAGCATATAAATCACAGCTCAGCAGTTACTCTTACCTTTAGAGATACTCCTCGTGCCCTTCACGTGCCATCAGCTAAAAGTGTATCACTTTCACTGCTTTTGAAGTAATTTGATGCAGGATCACATTGATATTACTGTCCAWTACTTTATTAAATTATGTAGGAGGAAAATGTTCATTTTAGGTGTTTTCAATGAAAATCATAAAGATTAATAAATTACACCAAAAAAAAAAAAAACCTTCAAATACCCATTTCATCTGTGTTCATGTAACTTTTCTCATTATTTTTTTTAGATTTGAACTTCGTGTTTTGCTCCCAAATCTAATACACGCATTTAATGCCAGTCTTATTTCCTCCCCCAAGTTCCAGAAGGAACAGAGTGTTATTGTTCTCTTCAGATGTCATACTTGCAACGACTACATAAAACCCAGAATGATCTTCCAGCACTGTGCTCTGATCAGCTAATCCAGACCTGCCAAAAAGACCCCCTTCTCTCACAAATTTTTGCAAACCTAGACAGTATTCTGAAAAATGCCTGTTCTCTGCCTTAAAAATACATATTTTATGCAAATGTGTTACAAACAGAGAAGAAAGGAGAGCACAAAATTTAATTATATTACCCAGGATTTTACTTTACTAAAAACTGGCCTAATTAGCATAACATATGATAGCAATAGCCACCAATAAGGACTTCAAAGATTAGTAGATGGATACTTATTACCCAACTGCCAACTTTCTAATTACATTTATCAGGGACAGTGGATCAGAGGAGTTAACCACAAGAAGGCCTCACACTGATGGTTGCTTTTTCTTTCATGGTTGCTTTGTTCTTTGCATGAAGGGTAGCAACATCTTTTTGCCTCATCTCCCTCAGGGACCACGTTTTTTCCCTATTGACTACTTCTTCAATCAGAAAGAAAGCCCTAGAAGTGATATGCAACAGCGTTTTCCTACCTCTTCATTAATTTCCCATGGGTTATGTCAGCTCTGAAACTCAAAATGATGTGCTATGCAATGGTCTGCTTAGCTGTACAACTTTCTACCAGTTTCCTAGCCATGGCTGTAGAGGAAAATGGGTGATCATAATTTGAGATATCCACACCTGAAGCAAAAACTTAATCTCTTGCTGATGTTTCAGATTGTCAGTAATCCTCAGCTCTCCTGAAGTAAAGGTGGAAGTGGTCATTAGGCCAATGTAAATGACAAATACCCACTTCTTGCCTGGTACTGCCTACATACCCTATGAATATACTAAAAGAAGGGATATATATGCATATTTGTTCACATTAAAGCGAGTTAGAAAACTGATCACATGTATATCTCAGGTGAAAAAAAAATACAGTTAATTATGTGTTGTAATTAATAAATGGTAGGTGATAGCCAGTGGGATGCCTGCCTGCCACCTGGTTTGCCCCAGTAACCCTGATGACAGACTTCAGCAAACCAAATTCAAAGAGAAAAAACAGACAGGTTATGTTTCAGATGAGGTGAACTGATTGCTGGTCACTTAAATCACACTTCTTTTGACAAAAGCCAAGCCATAATATTATTGTTATATGTGAACATGATAGAATAAAAAGAGTGGCCACTGAAGTGAAGCAAGAATTACCTTCACAGTGCATGGAATACACATGTACTACAACAGGAATTGCCTTTAGATCACAAATTTGAACACAATATTGTGCTGTCAAGAAGAGGAAGAGAAAAATAAGTAATTTGTATTTATTTATTTCCCCATCGTAATTAATAAGGGAKTTATTAAAAAAGAGAACATTTCAGATAAGACACAAGTAATTCAAATAGGCTGCAATCAAAATATGTTTTTTAATGAAGATTTTTAGAAGTTATTTATTAACTGCCAAAAGGAATATACAGTCACCTGAGAATGAAGTAATATAATATATGCCAGTTTCCTGCAAATGTTTCCTCAGTGATCTGCTTTCTTTAGCAAGCAGACATGAAATCATTTGTCTTCAAAATTATGTTAAGTAATTAATGATCTAATACAAACTATCAAGAGTGGAATGCAAAGTTCAACTACCTGTTTTTTTCTATGAAAAGAGGAGTGATTGAAAACATTAGACTTGTATTAGTAAAAAATAAGTACTCTAGAGAACTACAGCATTACTCTTTAGTTTCCATTGTTACAGAAATGCTCGAATTTCATTTGAGTACACAGAAATCTTTGACTCTGTAACGCTTTCTGCAAATTCACAAAAAACTTTTTTTTAACAGCAAGTATTAGCAAAATATAAACCCCTGTGAAACTCTTCCAGATTGTATTGAGAATCAGTATTTTTCTGAAGATACCAAAAGGAAAGTTKTAAAATGCTGCTGCTGTAGCATAATGGAAAAGTACTTCTTCAGAGAATATGGTGAAGTACAGGAATTACTAAATCTTTTTCCCTTCAGCTAGTTAATTGCTAATTTTATTCTTGGGAATCTAGTTTTGGGTCTGGGTTGGTTTTTTTTTTTACTATCTTGATATACAGAGTTTAGAAAGAAGCTTCAAAGATTAATTATCCATTGAGCTAAAAATTCTTTCAGTAGCTTAGAATCATTCTGCCTTCTGGGGTCACTAACATTTGCAGTTTCATTTGCAATTAAATGGAAGCAGTAGTTTAGAGAGTGAAAGATAGTGTATATACTTCTTTGAATGTAAAACAATGCCCTAAGTATTACTTAAATAAATGTAACTTTGACCACAATTTTGTAAATAAACAACTGCCGGTACAATCTTTTTCTTTCCATACAGAACAAATACACTTTTTTCAACAGCTTGACACAAAGGAAAACAGCAAGGGTGTAACACCTCAGGTTAATAAAACTAAAAGATAGCAGCTGTAGCTTTGCACAGAGGCAAGGTGCTGCTTTCTGCTGTAAGAGACTGCATCAGAGCCTTAGCCCACTACACCCAAGAATAACCATAGTGACTGTGAGGACAGGAAGCCATCTCAAGTTTTCTTCTCCTGCCCTACATGACTGTAAGCCTGTTGTTAAGAAGTACATAAATGTATGTGGAGGCACCACAGACAGTAGAACTGTTCAGTAAACAGAGTTGCAATACTGATTTTCTAACCACATTGAGGCTCCCTACCTGAGCTTACATAGGGTAACTTAATTTCCACAGAGTTAAGAAAAATATCTGTTTTAAGCTGGAAGCCACACCTCTTGCATCAGCACAAATACAATTACAACAAAACTAATACAATAAAAACAGAGTGAATCATAACACAAACGCAAAATTTTTTTGGAAGGAACATTCTGTAATGCAAGCTGACACTTGGAAAACAGAAGTCAGCTCTAAGGTCTCTCATCTCTACCCTGGGTATTTTACATTTTGTATTTAGGCTGCCTTATCTGAATAGGGGCAGAGTTTTGTTTTTCAGGGTATGGTGATGTGCATCATAGTAAGTAAGGTTGCTGTGATATTTTTTAAGTATCTCCACCTGGGTAGGAGCTGTGGCTCCTTAACTTAACCAGTGATGCACCAGTAGTAGCAGTTCTACTATGGAATGTTTCCCTTGGAGCAGGTCAGTAGCCTCACCCTGCTGCTCATTGCCACCCTGACTCATGGTGCTTTTCCCCTGTACAAACCAACTACTCAGTGCTGCCATAAGACAACACAATGAAAAGCACAAAATTGCTTTGTTCAGAGGTAGCTCTTTGCCTAAAGGTTTGGCAAGTGTGTGCTTTTTCCAGTTTTTTGTCGGCTTTTTATAAGGGCAATACATTGATACTGAATTATGCTCTTCCCTGTAGAGGGAATAATAATATGCTTATGCTTGTCATCAGGAGAATTTTTTCCATCATGTTTTTCAGGCTGGTCTAGAAGTATTTGCTGTTTTGAAATATGCGTTTGCAGTTCTCTAGCATTCTTCCCACTTTTATCTGATGACATAATAATATTACTAGACCAACTCTTGTCTGCAAAGTGTCCTGGAAGAGAGCCAGAACAGGAGAATGAGAGGAAAAAAACCCAAGCATATGAAGAAGTTGGGAGCTGGATGGCCTAATTTTTATGGGGGACTTCCTGTGTGAAAGTCTTTCAGTGGAAGGCCTGTGCTCATTGGTATGCTCAACTGTTCTGCAGTGCTACACGTAAGTGAAACAGCTATAAAGACAGCTTAATTCTCCAACAGCATTTGTAACATCTTTACAATACACGTTCAGAATGAAGTAGATGGAGGCAAGGAGTCATTCTGATCCTAACCATCCCTCTAAGGCTTTATTTAGCATTCTTTAGTCAGGTAAAAGTTTGCCAGTTTGTCTAAAATTAAATTTAGAGGCCTCTGAAGATTAAACAAAATAAAAACCATAGAACAGTGTAGTGGGTTGACCCTGGCTGGCTGCTAGGTACCCACAAAAGCCACTGCTGTCACTCTGCTCCAAAAATGGACAGAGGAGAGAAAACATAACAAAGGGTTCACAGGTTGAGATAAGGACAGAGGGAGATCACTGACTGAATACTATCATGGACAGAACTGGCTTGACTTAGAGATAGCAATTGAATTTATTACTAACAAAATCAAAGCAGGATAATAAGCAGTAAAATAAATCTTCAAACAGCTTTTCCCCCTCCTTCCCAAGCTCTACCTTCTCACCCAGCAGCACAAGGAGACAGGGAATGAGGTTATGGTCAGTTCATCACACATTTTCCTGCCACTGCTCAGGGAGAGGAGTCCTTACCTCCCTGGAGAGAGGAGACCTCCAGCATGGTGTCCCTCTCCCACAGGAGACAGTTCTCCACAAACTTCTCCAGCATGAGTCCATCTCATGGGCAACAGCTCTCTGTGAATTGCTGCTATGGGATCCACTTTTCCATGACGTGTAGTCCTTTATGCACAGCCTGCTCCAATGTGGATTTCCCATAGTGTCACAAGTCCAGCCAGGAAACCTGCTCCAGCAYAGACTTCTCTTTCCACAGGTCCTTGCACGGACCCTGCTCCAGCATGAGCCTTCCACAGCCTTGTCTCAGGCACCCACCTCCTCCAGGGACTGCAGGTGGATCTCTGCACCCCCATAGCCATCCATGCTATGCAGGGGCACGGCTTCAGCACCTGGAGCACCTCCTCCCCTCCTTCTCCACTGACCTTGGTGTCTGCAGAGCTGTTCGTCTCACATGTGCTGATTTGGCTCCTTCTCTGGCCTCAATTACTTCTGCATAGTAACTCTAGTTTCTTCTTAAATACATTGTCACAGAGCCATTAGTATCATTCCTGATTCCCCAGCCTTGGCTGAGCATGGAGCACTTAATCCCAGGGTCATGGGTTCATGCCTCACATTAGGTGTCAAAAGGACTGCAGGAGGTTGACGTTGGTGGTGCACCAGGTGCCCACCAAGCTATTCCATCATTCCCCCTTCCCAGCTGGACAGGGGAGAGAAAATAACTGGAAAATTTTCCTGGAAAATGACTCCTAGGTTGAAATGCACAAAACAAAGAGAAGAAACACCAATATTCTCATTCTCTACTTCCCATGAGCCAGCCAAGTTCAGCCACTTCCCAGGAAGCAGGGCCTCAACACCCATAGCAACACTCAGGAGGACAAACATTGTAAGTAGCAAATACCACCTCCTCTTATTTTTCTTAGCTTTTATACTTGAGCTGATGTCACATGATATGGAATATCCCTTTGGTTAATTTGTGTCAGCTGCCCCAGTTGTGTCCCCTCCCAGGATTTTGCCCACCCAGAGCCTGGTGTGTTATCAACCCCTTTCTAGCTACCAATGCAAAGCACAGACTGTGAGGACTGTTATGGGAAAATGAACTCCATCTCAGCCAGACCCAATACAAACATATGTTAATAAATGCATATGCTTCAAATGTTTTTTGTAACATTATATTTTGAGCAGATTAATCCTATTTGGGTGCTTTGTGAACTCAGTACTCTCACTGATTTCAGTAATTACCAGCATTGTACTTGCCTATTACATTTTTTACAAAAGAGTAAACTGGTTTTTACTTCTAAAATAAATTTAACAATTGCCTTCTGCAATTTAACAGTTCTTACACTTGTTAATTCTATACATGGATGGCAAATCTTTATTTGCCCTTAGCTACAAGCCTGAAATATGGTTCTAAAATACATCTGTTTGTGTAAAGATTCACAGACATCAGTACCCAGATGTATATTTCACAGCCTTACTCCTTCTCTATGTGATTCCCAGCACAAAGAAGAATTTTAAATAGTTATCTTTTATACTTTTTTAAAATCTGTTCTTTCTTTAGGAGTCAGTTACCTCTAGCAAGCCCAGCAGAATCTGATTGTTCATTGAGAATAAAACTCTTCTTTTTGACCTCGTAGGCCAGTTCTGTACTTATGAGTATAGTGATAGACATAGTCACAGGTCTGAGAGCAAGAGGCATGCTACCCTCAGGTACTTATGGCAAAATTCTCCCTAAATAGAAGATAATCTAGTCTATCCCCATTGTTGGGGACAATGCCATGCAGCAGCCTCTGGGCTGTATCCAGGAGCTGGCTGGGAGAGTGCTTGCTATCTCAGACCAGAGCTGCTGCCTGCTAATGTCATGCTATAAAGACAGTAGTTATTGCACTCCAGACTTTGTGCCTGGCCCCCAGTTTAGTGTTCCGTATATGCAGGAATGCAGCAATGACTGTGGCACTTGTCACAGGGTCTGAACATTAAGAGTCCTGAACAAAGAGTTGTATGCCAAAATTAGAAAAGCTCAATGGTCAGACTTAACAAGGAGTCTGATCCATGTCAGGGTTCTTTCAGAGTTTTATTTTATGGTCCAGCTCAGCAGGACCAAGGTATGAATCTCCACTACACTCGGAGGCTGTCCTGACCACTAGCCTTCAATATCAACCACTTGTGAATTTCTTTCTAGTCCTTAATCATGCTCTGTTTGCTACAACAGTATTTCAACATGCAGAATGGGAAGTAGGCATCTCTGCATGTCCACAGCCTTGGGGCATGCTTCTGGGAGATGGGAAGTGCAGTCTTCAGCCCCAACATTTAATGTGAAAAGGCACTGAAAATCCTTTTTCTTGGACAGATACACTCACCACAAAAGTATCGTAGAGATGAACATGAAGAAAGTACCAGTGAGCAATTGATTGTTCAGAGTCTAGTCCACAGGTTCTGCTCTGTGCTTCAGGCATTTCAAAGAATGATTTTTCGTTCATTCCTTGCTTTGCCATGTTTTTTTTTAGACAGTATCAGTTGTGAAACTAGTGTTCTTGCGTTTTAAGCAGAGCTTAGAATTATGTTGTCTAACACTCAGAGTTGCTTGATGTCAGGGAGCAAGCACAGGGTAAGAAATGTATTAAATCTTCTATGAAACAGCTTAATTCCAAAATTTTATTTTTTCTTACTCCAATGGGAAACAGTGCAATAGCAAAGCAACAAAATTAAACCTGCAAGTAAATTACTACAGGTCTGAGCATAAATTTGTGGGAGAATGTGTTAAATATATTTGTACAGCTGTACATACAAAAGATCTAAATTCTCCTAGCAGCAGTGTCTGGACATGAAGTTTTGATTTAGATTGTGTTCCTCTGGAGACTCTGTTCCATATGTATATAAAGCTGAATTTAGCAATTAAATGTGATTTCTGAATTTTGTGCCCATAATTGCCTACTCATAAAAAAGTACAAGATGGGGTTTGGAAATTCTGTCTTGAGAAAGATTTGATTCCGTATTTCCAGTTCTAGCATTTCTCTGGTAGCTTGAAATCTCCAATATATGAATTTTCTCTATTATGCATAGAAAAAGTCTGCCTGAACCTATTAAAGATATGATTTTCTGTATGCATAACTAGATGATTAATGCATTTTTATACAGCATTACCTGTTTTCTGGCATATCATAAATATGATTGATATTCTTATGATTCATAAATATGATTCTGGCATATCTTAAGTGCTTTTCAAATATCAGCCCTGATTTGTCTATTATCTGCTTAGATTCACAAATCTATATACACATGAAATGGAAAACCTCTTCTTAGCATGCTTCCTGAAAACTGTAGCTTTAAGCATATATATCCTTTTCTTAATCTCAATGAAATTTTAATACTTTAACAAATTTTTCAATACATGAAGAACAGCATGTGATCACAAATATTCCTCTAATCTTTAAAGTTTAGTAAGTGTCTGAAAATTATTAATAAAGTTCCTAATACTTGTGCAATACCCTGTACCTGTGCAAAACACCATGAGGATACCTAGGACACTTTTCTAATGGCTAGCTTCCTCACTCCCTAGTTAATTCTTCTTCCATCACAAAATACATCGATAGATTTTATTGGAAAGTTTCTAATATTTTGCAGTATTTTTTCATATACTTAACTTTTCCTCTTAGAAGCAAGCCATGAAAACTGTTAATACAACTTAAGAGGTAAAATGCCCATGACACCTAACTCGGTGTCTCAGAAACTTGGGCCCTTTCAGTTCTGTAAAGCAACACAGTCATAAGTTAGTGAGATACAAGTTTTGTACACAATCATGTCTTGCATTTCTCATTAATAAAGTTTTTGTTTGAAATACAACCAGTCTTTACTCAACTTCAAAGAAATCTACATTCTACAAAAAAAGAGGACATTTTTTAAATTTTGTAGGATTAGTTGCAACCTCAGCATCTATTATCTTTGTAAACAAACATCTAAACTATGTCATGTGTTAAATAAATACATTTTGCCTTTTACAAGATGTCTTCCTATTGACTTCCAACTGAAGCACAACAAAAATGCTAAAAAAAGAATCCTCAATAACTGCATGAGTAGCCGTCCACTTACTCTAGAGATCAATAAAATTTTTGGCTCTAGCACTCATTCACATGTCGAAGCCAAAACAGAAAACATAGTTCATAGTGAAGCACAAGGACAAGAATGCTGGAAAAGGATTCTTGCAAATATGTGCTACAAAACTGTACCACACTCCACCTTCTCTGCTGCTTTCATGTGCAGCTCAACTACATTTCAGTAAAACAGTGCCCAAATGCAACTCAGGAATGTGTGTGGCTTCTGCAAACAGATGCAGAGCCAAACACCAGACTCTGTATTAGTGTGTGGATGTATTGCACAGCTGGAAGAACAATTGCAGCTGCTATGAAATAGCACGTGTTTTTCTTACTGGGTTATCTAAAAGCTTTATTTATAGGGTGAAACTGTTTTAAACGTGATCTTGACCACATTAAGTTTTGCAAGCTGTAGACAATGTGGATTTAACGGTGGTGTTTAAGTTTTCTGAAGTCTTAGCTCTATGATATACACTAGTTGTTAAAAGTGATCAGTTCAAAATCGAGTAGTGTAGAGATCTGTAAATTTCAGTCGCTGCCTGACATGTCGATGCCCACCTATTCAGAAAAAGTAGTCTGGGGACCCAAACAATGTCACAATCCCCTAYTACCTGCCAAAAGACGTGAGAAGGATGTGCTGCACTGTCAAAATCTCTGTCTGGAGTCTGAGATTCATAGGACAGACTGGATGGGACTTAGAACAACCTGGTCTAGTGTAAGATGTCCCCCATGGGTTGCCCTGACAGGGGGGGTTGGAACTAGATGATCTTTAGGGTACATTCCAACCCAAACCATTCTGTGATTCTATAAATCATRGGAAGGAGGCAAAAAGAGGAAAGGAGGACAAAAGGAGACATTTTCTCACCCTCAAGGCACTAGTAAAACCTGACCTTGCCCCATATTCCACAACTGGAAGTTGAGGTGAAAAAAATGCTGCAGTTAAAACAGGGACAACAGCTGACAAGCAGGAGCCTGTAAATACTTAGTCTCTGAGGCACGAGCTCTATGAGTTTGGCATTCATTGCACTTGACCATTTGTTAGGACTGCCTTGAGGGGTATAAGGCACTGAGCAGGCAGCAGATTTTAGGAACATGGAATTTCAGAAAGAGACCTTAGACAACCACATGCATAAAATCTACTTATTTTATGAAATTGAGAGGGATTCACTCTGATCTAAATTCATATAAAGAAAATATTTAAAATCCATAATGGTTATTAATTCCTACTGAAATAAGAAAAATTGAATGTGTTTCAATGCTTTAATGAAATCTTTTTTTCCCAGTACACATACATTCATGGCTTCCACACTTCAACACACACAAGCAAGTACCTACTCATCACAGAGCTACAGTAAAGCTGTTAACAGAAATCATGATCTGCATTTTGTGGATAAGGTACCTGACTCTAAGATATCAAGACCAAAACATTGCCCTAAAATCTGAACACGTGGAGGCATACTTAAAAACAAATCGGTTATTGGGACTGAAGACTTGGAAGTATTGATTTAGATCTGTGGTGGTAGATGCCCAAGCCTGAAAACATTATGTAAGTTAGTATTTACTTTCCAAAGCATGAACAGTAATAGTTATTTATCTGAACATGTTTAATAACACTGTTAAAGTTACTTATCTTTCAGCATATTTCTTCCATGAGACAAAGTTATCTTTTTTCAGCAGATTTGCCTTTCGCTTCTTCTAGAAGCAGAGTTACTTCTGGGCTAACAAACTTCCATGTAATAATGTATGAATTTTCCTTTTATGAATCTAGATAGTTTTTCCATCATTTGTATTTCAGTATTTCTGAAACCAGGTGTTAATTTTCAGGGGGATAGGAGGTTTCCAAGCAGCTGCCAGGACTAATACAGCAGCCAGCAGTAAATGCTGAATAAGCTTAGGTACAAAATCTACACCATCTGGTTTCAGGACTCCTTGGCCAAAAAATGTGCCTTTCATGTCCAGAAATCTTCCTGTTTATTGGAAATTGTGAAATGGATGTTACCTTTGCATTACCTTTTAGTTCACATCTCAGAGGAAGACTCAAATAATGGTCTTGAGAAAACATTGCATAACTATAAAATAGGAAACTAAATAATGTGCTCAGGTTTCATAACAAGACAGATGAACACTATTTGACAAGTTGAGATCAAAGTCCTTGCTCAGCCTCACAGCAGTCCAGTTTTCCAAGCTGCTGTTTCTCCAAGTCAATGACAGCTGCCAGTGCTCAATGCAGAAACAAGGTTCCTCACAGGAATGATCTCCCCAGACCAGTGAGCCAACAAGAAGATACAAAACTAAGCCCTTGAGGTTTGATTTAAGACTGGGGAAGTAAGGCATGAGGTCCACCTTGGCTGCCAGTGAGGAAATACTTCTGGATCCTTAGGTCTCTGTAATGATCAACTATATTCTAAATAATGAATTGCTATACTGCAGTTATTGATAAAAGAATGGCTTAAGAGTGGCTTAGTTCAAAGACATGAGTATGAAGGCATAGATATAGCTTGGGCCACTCTGAAGATAACTGAGGAGAGCTAAGCAACAGAACTTCCTCTGAAGACATGGAAAAAGAGTGTTTCTTGCAATTTTTAAAGTCCAAATAATTTAATCCTCTCTCTCAGGCAGTCATTTACAGATATACATAATCCACAAGGTCACTCTTGTTATCAAATCCCTGAAGGAACGAGGCTATCATCCCATCCAAAGAGTCACTAGGGTCTTTTAGCTTTTTATGTCTAGATTACGCATTAAAAAAAATGTGTGTCATAAGAAACCATACAACCGTATTTTTCTTTTGCTATCACCACTGCTTTCAACACACTGATTAAATCATTGCTTTAAGTGGATGATTAAACCCTTTTGAGAAGGGACTGACAGCCAGCTGTATTTGGCTAGAACAGAAAATTATTATTCCCCGGTTTATAGGCACTATCACAATGCAGATAAAACTGCAGGGGTAGTGCTGTTGTGTTCCTGGTAACCATGAATTTGTCTACACTGCTGTATAGCAAGATTGCCCTGAGCTCCATAGAGCGAGTTAGAATATCACTATCATCTGATCTAGTAGTAGGTTTAATTGGATACAGACTAGCTGGAGGGCATTCTAAATTAACAATTTCACATAGCGAGACTATTTTATAATGCAGTGTAAGTAATTATTTCAGTAAAGGCAGTGATTTTGCTGTGTTCATGCTGTAGAACAATAGTGCCAGTGTAAATCTCAAGGTAGCACTCAATGTACTTTAAGAGAGAACTTTAGTTACCTTGAAAAATTTAAAAGGCTGTGGTCCAAAGTTCCACTTATCTCTGAATGTATGATAAATGGTTAATGCACAGGTAGAGTTTTCTGGTTGCATCCATGAAGCATTTGTAAGTGATAAGTTAGACAGCTGTAGTGCACTGATATTTTTCAAAATGTCAACAAAGCACACGTCAAAATACTGACCAACCATTATATTCCAGAGCAGCTCTTCCCCACTGTAGAAGCTGTAGAGTCCACACATAAAAAGTCCAACTAGTCCACTGACTGCAAAACCCTTTACAGAAGAGACATGCCACAAAGTTCAACCCATTTCAACAAGCTTCCCTGTTACTAATTTTCATCGATTTCATTATTTATTGCATTTATTAGAATCTTTCTATTTTACTTTCTGATCTTATGAAAGGTTCTGGGACTAAATAATACCAAAAAACATGGGTTTTGTTTCACATTATAGTGAAACAAAAATCTAGTCCCAAAAATTCATAAATCACTTTTGATACCAGAGAGAAACTATTCCAATGAAAGGAGGAACATGCACAGTCTCTGTCCAAGAAGAAGCGGCAGAAATTTTCTCTCTCTTTTTCAGTGTTAACAGTCAGAGGGAATACACTCCGGAAATCAATTTTCTTTTACTGGAACTTGATGTGGGTAGTTGCTTGATGTGTTCAGCTTCTGTATGGCCCAGGTTCAACAAGACACTTAAAAGCATGGCTGACTTTATTCATGTGGGTATTTAGGTATGTGCTTAAGTACCTTGTTGAACTGGGGCTTATGTTAGGTTGTAAGTATTTACTAGGTCAAGCATCCAGGCTAAAAATTTCTCTGTTTTTCCTAGTAACACTGCAAGTAACTCCAATCACACAATACATTTGGAAGTGCTTGCAGTGAATTTATCAGGTGATGTTACCCAAGGCAATGGAGAATATATTCTTGTTCTGTTGGAGAAACCTATTAATTTGCCTTCTCAGCATAGACTCCGCAGACTGCAGAGAGAGGATGTACATGGGCCAAACTTCAAACATAGAGCATAACAGAGTAATGTTTTATTTAAATATTTATGCTACTGCAGTATCCAGGAGTTGAAGCTAGTCTTCTGCTCTATTGAATTAGGCACCATAGAGAGGTATGAAGTCTCTGCTCCAAGCACTGAACACTAGGGCTAAGTAGTTGGGAAGTACATATATTTGCCACAATGAAACACTTAACAAGATAAATCAAAAAGGAGAAAACTTAGGAAGGAAAAATAAAGTGAATGGTTGCTTTTTCCTCCTGTAACTCTGGCTATTAATCTGGACATTAGCCTATCTAACCCACAAGTGAGTAAGTTGTTTAGGAAACACAATGATTCCAAGCATTGAGGGAGTATCACTGGGCAAAATTTTTCTCTTTTCTTGGAAGAGAAGATGTGATTAAGATGGTGGTCTAGTCTGCTCTTCAGCCCTCTGTTACCGAATTCTAACTCCATGCCACACTTTAGACACAAAGGAATGTGTTGTTCAAGGCCCTGCAACAGAAGAAATGATGACTCTTGCAGCTGCTGGCTGTTGCAGGCGCAATTAGGAAGTCATAGAGTCTGGCTGGGAAAACTGGTGCCTTGCTCAAGCTTTGACAGTGTTTGGAACTCATACTCACTGTAAGGGAGCCAGGTTCCCCTTCTTTTCTCTACCATTTTCTCTGTATAAACCACAGTGTCCCACTGTGCTTTAACTTTATTGTCCTGGCAAAAGCATTTCCAAAACCTTGAATTAGTACTGTTTCTGGCTAAGAGACTGTTACAGCTCTACCTAATCAATCTGTGTATGTAGAGAAGCCATCAGTGTATGCATGGCCATAACAGAGACTGAGCACATGGAAAAGAAAAACTAAGGAGGTATGAAGAGGGAGCTGCGACTCCCAAGGAGAGTAGAACAGAACCTAGGGCAAAATTCCTTTTGAAACCAAGTTTTACAGATCCATTGCTCACTTATTGCATAACTGTGCTCCTTCACTTGCTTTTCTCCAGCTGTAATCAATAGAAGTGTTTCTCAGTGTCTTGGGTTTACCTCAACATCAAGACTTCAATAATTTGTTTTTTTCCAAGGCAAACTATTTTATGACTGATTGCTTCTAAATAATTCAGCAAGGCTGAATATTGGTCTTGTGAGTTGTGGTGTCTTTTTCTGCAACCAGCCCCCCACAATCAAAATAGCCTTATTTTAACTTTGTGAACTGAGATGTCATGTATTCCAATTTTCATACAGACTTTCTGTAAAATTTGATTCAGAGTGTCAGTTCATATTATAGGGTTTATTCTTATCTTGGTGGTATGAAAAATTTTTGCTGTCTCAAAAAAGCCACAAATGTATTGGCATGGATTTTAACAGTAGTTAGGTACTTTTAACATTGACAAAAAATTACTGGAGACTATTTAAGCCATGTTTCTGTTTTAAAGTAAATTGGATACAATGCTGAAAAAGGAGAAGTCATCACTAGGTTAGAAAAACGTCTGTCTTACATCTCACCCATCTTCACTGTGTTTTATTTCACTAATGGGATCTATATATATTTTGAACTCTAAGATTAATATAAACTGTGAACGTCTCTTGAGGAGGGGGAACACATAACAATGAAATGATAGAACAGAAAAAGAATGAAGTTGAAAATTAGGCCAGAAGATTGAAATCGGGACAGATTTAAATCATTCTTTGCTGTTTTGTTCATCTTGGTTGTCTGATAAACTACCAAGCAGGACAAAGTTCAGGAGACTTGATATACTGCATGTTAAGCCTTTGTTGTTATAAGGTGAACTCCTGTTCTCTAGCTTGCTCTCCTCGTCTCCCACGCTTGTTGTTTTAATACAGAGGAAAGTTCAACTCCCCCTGCTTAACTCCAGTACCTCTTAATGAGGGAACTGTAACACTATCCAGTCTTCCCAGCACACGTCAATCAGAATTTCATTGCTTTGCACAGCTTGACTTATGTCAAAAAGGATGGTTAAAATTCACCCAAGTCCTGGAAACCTCCTGTTGAGTTAAACAGAWCACATCTTAGCTATGGGAGGATTTTCTGTTTGTTTTGGTTGGGTTTTAAATGGTCAAAGGGCAAGAAGCATTATTTGCAAAAGCTCTTTCACATAACTGGTTCTTGGGATGCTGGTATCAGCAGGATGATTTACACATCATATAGTTAAAGAGACAAAAGCAATAGACTTTCATGTGCCAATGAAAAGAAACATCATTTACAAAAAAGTCTGATCATACAAAATAGATCCTCTAGCCTATTGTGGTTAAGAAAAATCTCTTAGAGCATCCACACATTATCTTTGACAGCGTGGGCTTTACATTTACAAAAGAGTACAAATCAGAGCAGAAGGCCCAAAGCCAGTGAACTTGAATCATGGGAGGCAATGTTATTTATGGACAGCAGCACTTGAACCATCATTCCTTCTTCTTTGAAGGTTCACATACACATTATATGGTTATTGCAATTGCTGTAGGAGAAACAACACAAGTAAGCATTTGCAGACACTTGGCTTGTGCTTAGTGTAGCTCAAGTTGTGCCTTCCAAGAGTTTTTAGAATATTCTTTTTTTTCCCTAGTTTGTTGTTTCAGTGAAACTGAAAACTCTATTAAACTGTGAAATTATTGTATTGTGTTACAGGAAGCCTCCAAGTTTATAGAAATAGGAATGTCTCTGTGATGGAGGAAAAAGGATTCATGTTATCCTTGTTTACAAGACAGTTCAAAGGATACCATAAACTACTACCTCTGAAGTGACAGTGCTAGGCATATTTATCTCTGTAAATAGAGTCAGTACAAGGAGATGACATTTAAAAATGGTGGCTCTACATCCATAAAAGATTAATTATCTAGAGGAAGTATGAATTGCTTATAAGCAATAGCCCTTATATTTTTAAATGTTGAGCCCTTATATTTTTAAATGTTGAGATACAGGGAATGACTGAGTAGGCCAGTCTTTTTTATTCTGAGAAATAAATCACCAAAGGAAAATAGGAGTAGTTTACATAATCATAAGAAGCTAGAGGTGAATAGGGATCAGCTGCTCACTATTTTCTCCAGTGAAAAGCCAGGAGGGCATCAAGTGAAGACTGCATATTCTGATCCAAACAAATGTGACAAGGAGGGTCTTCTTGTAGTATGGGCAGTACTGGACATTGTACAGAGATGGGTTTGAGGGGACACTACACCAGGTAATGGAAGAAAAATCCTTTACAGAGTGCTAAATGCCTGGAAACTACACCTGATTCTGGAAATCTCTCAGCTAGCAATTGTGTAAAACTGGGAGTCCTCATAGCACACTCGTTTGCTCTCTCTGTTCTTGTTTTTCCCGAATCATCTGCTTGTGACCATTGTTCTCAATGGATTTCCCCCTAAAAACATACTTCATTCATGTCTAATACCAGCTACCCACCTCAAAGAAAAGGACAATGAAATTTTAAAATCAGCAAAAATGTAAGTGTCATCAAAGAGGAAGAAAGTGTCAAAACTAGAACATGTGGGTGGGGCAGAGGCATGCCAATACTATCACCACTCCTTCAAGGCATCCAGCTCAAGCGAAAGAATTGGCATTGCTCAGTGGTGCTCCTCCCAAAAGGAGGGACAGAGTGAGGGAACATGAGATCCCATCAAGTTTCCTTCCATAGATGCCATGAACAGCATAGATAGGGCCAGGAGGAGTTTGATGATAGTCTTGTGACTTTGTGGGTCCTCAGTTGTGGAGGTTGTAAATGAGAAGCTGAGGGAAAAAATGCAGCCACAACCTCAAGAACTGAAGGACCCAGATGAACTGCAGGGTTGTGCACTGAATGCACATACATGCCAGGGCCCCTCTCTCACTGGAAGTCAGGGACCTTATAAACCAATTTGTGCAACACTAATCTACATCCATACGCCAGCTCCACATTCCCCCTGAATAGTGTGTAGTCTGCATTCATTCTCTACTAGTATTTACCAAAGCTCTTTTGGATGAAAAATCTAAGCACCAACTGGGGCCAGTCCATGCTGGGCAGGCAGCATCATCCATCTCAGTCCTGGTTGTTGTTTTGGCACATTTCTCTCTCCACATCTCACACGAGTCAGAGCTCATGCTTTCTGTGATGAGCTCTGGTACTCATTAGCATGTCCAATGGTGTCTGTGAGGAAAGGGAGGAAGAGGTAGTACTTGTAGCACAGTGCACACCATTGATGTGCAGCAAGGATGAAATCTAGCCCTCCAAATGGGTGACTTAAGCAGTGCAGAAACAGGCCAGCCTGCCTCATTCCGTCCAGAGTCACTGGAGGTACGTGGTGTGAGTATCACCAGGAATATCACTGTGGCCTATAAATAAAAACTAACATGTAGCAGCACAGTTCCAGCATCTCAGAGTTCAAAACTCACCATCTGTACAAGGTTGTATATGGATGTTTCAGGTGTTCTGGATTCTTGGGTGACCCTGTCTGCTGTCACTGGACACCATTTATCCCGGCACAGCCCGGAGAACCTCCCTCACAGACAGGCACAGCTCTCACAGACAGGCAGCCATTCTGAGAGACTGACCCCAGGTGATCTTGGAGAACATCCCAACAGATAGCATCCCACAGCCTTGGTCTCACCACCTGGTTTGCCCAGACAGGCTGTTTGTGAACCTCCTGCAAGACAGCATGTCAGGGAGCATGCCATCAGCATGGTTTCATGTCAAAGGTTGTGTAGACGTAGGCAAAGTGATTTACAAAGCCAAGTGAAGAGAGAGCTAAGTCTATTCAAATATCAGATGCCATAATTCATCCTGATTAGTCTGGGATGATTCAACAGCTGTAACCATTTAGGCTACAATTCAGAAAGGCAAATACTTTAATCTAATGCTAGCAGGGGATTGCCAAGGAAAGGGAGGAACTGAAAAGAAAATACATCAATATTGCAGACTTCATCCTGGAAACAGAATTCCAAAACTTCATTAAAATTCTTATACTGAATGTATAAAAATATAACTCGTTTATTAAAAAAAAAAAAATGTTCCAATTTGTTTAGAAGGATTGAGAGCAGCCGGGTTGAATGCAATGTAGACAAAACCTAGGTCCAAGAAAAATGATGAAGAATACTATTATCCAGCACTTCCTTATCATGGAGTCATCTAAAACTTAGTGGGCTCCTCTGTTATGTCTTGTCATTGTCTTAAAGCTCCCTAAGTGCCTGCATAGCCATAGCAGGTCCTCAGCTGTGAGGCATGTTCTCACTTATGCTCTACCATGGTGCAGAAATTAGGATGTCTCTCTGCAGCTGCAGTCCATTACAGCTTGCTCCCAGCACATGTGAGTGTGCTGAGGTCGGCACGTAGCACAGCATGGCCAGCTCCTCCTCACAAGAACGTGGCCAGTGCTGGCAGCAGCTTTTCCTCTAGATGCTCTGGCAAAGGACATAAAAGAACACAAGATTAATGTAGCCTGGAGGAGTGTGGCCCTGCAGGTGAGGAAGAAGACCATCTAACCTTCAGTGTAATGCAAATGAGTCACTGACATTATATTAGGGTTGACTTAAGCCTTAAATATGTAATGCCCTTATGGGCTAATTACTAATCACTATCAAGGAAAAAAAAAAAAAAAAAGTGGTTGGTAGTGTCTTTCCTTCAGTTCTCAAGGTTAGTTGCTGGTCTTCAATAAAGACCAAAAGGAGACACTTAGACACTGAGTTCCAGTTGGGATGGAGACTTCCCAGAGCAGCCAAGTCAGTAACTGCAGCACCACTGAGTGCGAATGCACTGATACCATCAGTGTAAGAAAAGAGTTAGATCCTCTTTCAGCCAATTTGTTCTTATAAATTGTTTACTATTGTTAAAGTAAACAGAGTTTAACGCAAGCTTTCTCTCTAGGGCACAGTGGCTAGCCTTGGGAGGCAACTGGGATTTTTTAAGGCCATTTGATAKAAGCTGCTTTTCCTGAAAGACACTGGTTTTTACTGGCAGAGAGAAAGTTGGCCACCTGTTTGTTCACAGTCAAAAGGAGTGGTTGGGCTCAGCCTCCTGATTGTTCACATTTGACATTAATTGCTCTGTGCAAATTCAATGGCTGTGCAGCACTATCTCATTTTTTTTAATGAGATACCTTCCAATAGGTAGTACAATATCAACATATTGCCATCAATATATATGTAGAGATTTGTGGTTTGTGCAGTATAACAATATAGCTGCAGGCTTGGGAGGTTTTCCCACTAGGAACAATTTCCCAAGTCTGCAGCTTCAGGAACACAGTAGGTGCATAGTGCGATGTTAAAGCAGTACATTTTAAAAGGAACTGGGCACCTTAAAATTGAAATAATCTAGAAAAAGAAAAACTGAAGACCAGGTAAAACTGCYTAGCTTATTTCTTTTATGTTTAAGCAGCTACAGGAAAATTCAGCAGAAGCATTTTGTGGTACGTCTGTAACGGTACTGGTACCCCTGGGAGAAGGATCAGGTAAGAGTTCCAGAATGGCAACAATGTACATTACATTATATTTTATATCCTCTTATGAGAAATGGCTTCCTTCATAAATTGTGTTCTTAAAAACCGAGCATAATCTGATACATGTAGGGAGGGAAAATCAGATGTGACACCAACAGAAGCTGATTTTTAAGCAATCTGTTTCAATAGGGAGATTTAAATAAATATGTATTTTAATGTCTTGAGATTATTACAGAACTAATCCTAGCCAGACAATGTCAAAATACAGCTGATCAAAATTATCAGATTATACTTTGAGGGTATGTTCACAAAAAATCATTCAAGTAGTGTCAACCCAGCTTTGGAGCTAGGTTTGATGTCTCTGCACACGTTTCATGGTTAATGCACAATGGGAAAATTTCCTTTGGATGATCAAAAATTGACTGTATCTATGATATGCTAGGAGGAAGAAAAAAAATTGTTTCAAATTCTGACCCATCTAGCAACAACAGATAAACTTCAGGGGTTCAGAGGACAGCTGAGGTTTGGAGTGACTTTTTACAATCATCTAGTCTACTCTCCATGCTCAGAGAAGAGTCAGATAGAGCAGGTTGTCCATAACCTTCCCTAGTCAGATTTTGAAATATCCAAGGATAGATGTTTCCATGGCCTTTCTGGGTAAGCCTTCCAATATTTAATCATCCCTACCATTGAAAAAAAAGCTTTTTCTGCGCTTAAATGGAGTTTCCTGTACTTAAGTTTGTACTTCACCTATTGCCTCTTGTCCTTTCACTAGGCACTAATGGCTTTCATCTGGCTTTCAACAAACTACCTCGTTCCTCTATTCTACTCTCCTAATCAAAACGTTTTTTTCTAATGTCCTCCCAAGCTACATTTTGTGCCCACTGATCCTTCCTATGTACTTTGCCACAGACGACAAAAGTTTGGCTCTGACGTCTTTGTAACTGTATTTCTACTGTTAGGAATCACCCTTTAGGTTTTTCTTTGTCAGGAAGAAACAAGTCCAGCTTGCTCAGAGGTGATGTGTTCTGGGCTCCCAACCTTTTTGGTAGCCCCTCTAGTCTCTCTCCAGTTTCTGCTCCT
This sequence comes from Cardinalis cardinalis, assembly GCA_014549065.1. Taxonomy (NCBI): domain Eukaryota; kingdom Metazoa; phylum Chordata; class Aves; order Passeriformes; family Cardinalidae; genus Cardinalis; species Cardinalis cardinalis. Next base: position 4,062,233 of record JACDOX010000037.1, on the reverse strand, counting down.
TGGACTGGGGCTAAAATGAGATGCTGTATCCCAGGTATGGCCTCCCAAGCATCAAGTAAAGTTTGATTCTAGCTTTCTGTAATTAACCAGCCATGCTGCTCTTAATGTTGTCCAATATGCGGTCTGCCTTATTCACTTATTTGTTCTTGAGTCAAATCCTGTCCTTGCTCTAAAAACATAAACACCTAACCATTGTTTGGAATCAATCAGTATAATGACATAGAGAACCTAGGCTGCCCTTTAAAGATAGACCCCAGAGTCCACTGTTTCATTTTTCAGTGACAAACTTATTTACCTCAATATATGAACATCCCAGAAAATAATACAATAATTCATTCCAACTGAGCATTTCTGAGCCAGCCTAATACTTGAGATGCTTTTAGAGTTTGCAGACTTATGGTGCTGGTCTATGTGATGGGTCAGAGCAGACTTTTGATAGAAGAAGGGAGCCCATCTGAATATCAAATATGAGGATCTAAATCATCCTTAGTCAATGGATGGAGGTCAGAAAGTAGCACAAATTCCAGAATCAATGTGTGGTATATGCAGGATCTGTTTATCTCCAGAAAAGTGATTCAAAGCCAGAGCATGACTTTTAGAAGTATTGACATGAACCTCCACCCATCCCTTCAAAAACTCAAAAACCTCAAAACCCAAACCTTCCACCCTGGCCTAGATGAGAAACCTTGGCTGAAGGCCCAGCAGTTCTTGCAGGCTGCCTAAACCAGGCTTGGGTGGACCCTGAAATGAGATACAGTCTCTCTTTTCATTATGATGGCAATTGTTTAAAGATAAGCAGTGAAAGAGAAGGAAAGTTAGAAGAATTGTATTCCAGCTGATTGTTAGGAACTTCAAGAAAGGGTAAGGGGTAGAAAATGAAAATTGAAAATTATCTTTTTAGAATAATGAAGAAGGAGTAATTGAGAAAATTACTTGCGTCCTCTGCAAAGCATTTAGCAGCTTCCACTCTCAGTAGCTTCAGTGGGAGAGGGTGTATTTTGCCAGCTGCTCCCCATGTCTTTAGCAAAACCATGTGCCATTTGAAACACTGATCTCATGCTAAATGGTCATATGCCAGCTATTGTGATGATGTCTGATCTGGCTGCCCAAATGGAATTGCACAACAAGCAAGAATGGAAATAAGTAGGTGTTTAAAAGTACTTGTGTTCTTGAGGGCATGATTGTGCAAGTCCCTGACTCTTTGAGTTATGGCACTGTTTTACAAAACAGTGGTAGCCAGTGACACCCATCCGCTTGACTGTGACCATGGCCAAAGAACCAGCAGCTTCAGAAGCATTTTCAGTACTGGAGTGTGACCCAGGGGATGGTCATCTCTTGTCTCCCAAGGAAGAAAGAGTGCTTGCATTGAAGCAGCACAGACAAAGCCTGAAGCTTATGTCTTATCATGGAATTACAACCAGAGGGCAGCAAGAACAGGATTGTGTCATGGAGTCAGACAAATCAACAGCCAAGGGCAGCTCCAGCGCAGATCATACCCTCATTAACAGGGCACGATACCACACGGGCTGTAGAACAACCCCTAACAAAAGGGATGAACCAGAGCCAGGGTCCACCCAGGGGATCCAGTCAGGAGCAGAAGAAGGAGCTGCAGACAGAGTTGGAGACAAACTGCAGCATGKGACTGGGTGACTCCAGCTAGCTACAGAGTAGGACTAAGGTCCATTGTGGAGGCAGGGATGGAGATAGTCACACCTAGCTCAGGACAGGACAGAGTGCCGATTCATGACCGTACAGAGAGCCCCTGGACAGAGGAAATGTGGGTGAACATCCTGAGTGAGGCCAGCTGGGGCCACTAAGGCCAGCTGGTGACCTCCTATGGCCCTGATTCCAAGAGGAGTCATTTCCCTGTGCTGTGGAAAGATGCCATTTCAGAGAGCAGGAGCAAGCTGGAAGGACAGAAGCAGAAAGCCCAGACCATCAGCCTGGCTCTCTTCATTAATGGGGGGCACATGGGCCCAGAGAGGCCAGATCTTGTTTGCAGAGAATCATTAAAAGTTGTCCTGAGACCAGCTGATACCAGTAAGGCCTCATGATCCCTGTTGTCGACAGCTCATTCGCATAATTCATGGCCGCCTCCAATTATCTGTGAGAGCTTAGCAGGCCGGACTCCTCGCTCGTGAAGGAGGTTCCACATGGGCAGGCACTTAATGAACAGATTGGATTATAAACACTGGCTAATCTTTCCCACATGTACACCTGAAGAGTATCACAAGTGACAGCTGTTTAAATTTGCAAGGAAATTAATGATTCCTAAAGAGGCAAGGCTTATCAAGGCTTTGACTGGGCCTGATAACAGATAACCACCAAAGGGCAAATTGTTTATAATAGTCTATAAGTGCCTCATTCTGTGGGTTCATCTTGGGAAGTTTTATTGACATGGTCCCTTTTATTAATGTTTGTGCTGGCAAAGACTAGAACAGCTTGGTTCAATCTACTGATGATATTAGGCTACTAGGGCCTCTAATGAGCACCTCGTATCTTCAGGTCACATTCAGTTTAAAATGGCTGGTACTGGGGCCAGGACACCATGGGCTCAGCTGAGCCCTACGAGGAGGCTGCATGGTGCCTCACGTCCTTGTGGGCCTGTCTGCGAGACTGCTGAAACATTAACCTGTGTGTAGTGACTCATTTGCTGCATTCACACTTTTGAGATTTGAGGGCTCTTGAGGGCTGGTGGGATGAGGTGATCCAGGTTTACTGTGGGACTGTAACCAACCTTTCCTTACAGACCACATTCGGGAAAAGAAAGCCCGTTGCTCTGTTCCTTTTTGCAGGAAGCCTGTTCCTTTTCCTTAGGACACAAACCCTCCATCAGTCACCCTGGCGTTCCTCCTTCCCCATAAAGCATGTCACAGGACACATTGACATTTCCAAGGGGTCTTCTCAGAGCCTGGCTCTGTTTCAAAGAAGGCATCATGAAAGAAGAGCATTCACACTGGCCTGTGAAAGTGGCAATATGGAAATATCCTTATTAAATTCAGGGGTGAAAAAAAGTGAATTAGATACAGCAAGTCATTTTCCTCCAGCTACAAGTAATACAATTCCCACGCAGAACTGGATAGTTATGGGATCATTTTAAAGTTCAAACTTCTCTTCCTGGTCAAGGAGTGTTTCACAAAGGAGCATGGAATTAATTTAAATTCAAGATTACAGACAAAACAAATGGGCCACAAATGGTTTATAAATGTTTTCTTGCTTAAGAATAACTCTGTGATCCATTCACTGCTGCAGTGTTTGGCCACAGCAAGGAACCTGTTCCTCCTGCCACACTGGTGTAAACCGGAATTGATTCATTTGAAACAAATGGATGAAGGTGATGGTTAAAGTCAGACTAAAGCAAGTCTAACTAGGAGGAGCCTGACTGCTATTTTATCTAAACCCATGATAATATTACTGTCTGACCCACTGCACTCAATCAAGCCTATTTTTATGTATGTCATATATTCTGCAAAGCAGCTCTTTCCCAGTTTATGTTCATATAATTGCACTTACTCTGCTTGCTGAAGAACTGACCCAGTATTTTCAACTTTAATTTCTCTATTTCATCATCAACACTAGTTGAAGGCTTCACTTAAAGAATGCTGAAGTCTCCTGTGACTGAATAAATCATTTCTGTATAGCTAGCTCAGCATTTTTCCTGTGAATAAATAAAAAAGACAATTAAACCTCTGATCTTCTGATTGGATTAATAAATACTGGATATATTAAAATACAAAGTTCAGGCAAAAGATGATCTATGTACTCAGCGCACGTACATACACACCCATCATTTCCTCAGTTTTATTTTAGGATCCTGCATGTTTGGGATTTTTCTTGAGATGCTCAATATCTGCCACAGAGAATGTTCTATTATAATCATAACAATATGATACTATATTAGGAAAGGAACTAAAATTGTGGGACATTTGGAATCCTTGTTAGTTATCTTTCAAGCTTGTTTGCTTCCATAAGGTGAACAAACCAAGAACAGGCAGCCTAAGAAGGAGATCTTGCTGGCAGATAGTAGGACTGCTCTGGTCATATTGGTTGTTTACTAACTTGCTGCTGGATTTCTAACATAATAAAATTTCTGAACAGCATAGGCAAAGATACAGCTGTACATGGGTTCCTCAGTGGCTAATACAGCACGTTTTAATCAATTTTAATGCACCTTCCCTTAAATACCAAAGCAAGCATAAAGAACATATAAAAAATAAATGTATGTGTGATGCCAGTTGGTTTAAAGCAGACAAAGCAAGGCTGAAAGCACGTAGCACAAACCAGACTTTTTCTTGAGCTGCACGTTGCTATTTCTTTCCATGATTCTTACATCAAATAGTCCATGTTTGTCATGAATGAAGACTCTGACCCCCTCCTTGATCCAGGGAGGCTGTATCCCTAGAGGCTGGAAAGAACAGACTGGCCCACCTTTACGGCAGAGATACACTGACATGGCATGTAAGAGTGGAAGAAGTGAGGAAAGAGGGAATTACTTTCCTTCTCAAAATGGCTTTGCAACCTTGCCAGTGTTATCTATGTATCAGAATCCTGTCTTAATGCAGCTAGGTTTATAGCACACTTGCATACCACTCCAAGAATTTCTTTCCTTTCAGGGACCACTGTTCAGATGCCTATGCCCAGTTCTCAAGGTCAGATAGCCCTGGCTGGTGAAAGACTTTCTGTGGCAGACAGTCCAACAGAAATAGCAGTGACTACATCTCATGGATCCCATTGGGAGCACAGATCTGGGGGGAAAAAGAATCAACAAAACCCTTTTCTTACAGGGCTAAAATTTTGCTCAAATGGGCTGGGAGAGCATTTACAAGATTATGTGCAACAGTGCCATCTGATGGGCTTTCTCAAAAGGGTAAACAAGGTGATGAGGTATCTGCAGGCCTGGCAAGCTACCCTTGGTCCTAAGAAAAATGAGGACCTGACAAAGGAATTCTTGTTGCATAGCCTTTTCCCATAAGCCTATCTCAAAAGAATTTTAAAAATAAAGTTTTGGGGTTTTTTGATAAAATTTATAGGGTTAAAATAATTTCCATGGTGAGATATCTGATTTAGTACCATGGAACTTTTTGATTGAGGCACTACAGCATAGGAAGCATACAGGTCAAGTTGAATGCACTAATTACTGGATAATAGGCTTCAAGTGAAATTTCAAAGCTGAAATCAATGAAAGGGAGTTGAGGGTTCAGATGTCTCAGAAAAGCTGGTGTATTACAGAGCCAGACTACACAGCTACATAGGATAACAGGGAAAAAAGGATATAATTGATCAACATTTACATGTTCATACCCTTTTCACAATGTGAATGTCTGTAGGCTTCATCTTTTCAAAGTACATTGCCCTGAAATAGTTGTTAAAAATTTGTAGGAAAAATACATAGTTAACAAAGGTAACTAAAAAGGGGTTTAGATTTTTTTTACTCATTTTTCTCCAAGACCCCAGGCAAGTAATTTTGTTTTGGAGAATGAAGCATGTTTATGACGCATTAAAATAAATGTAGAAATGAGGCTTTTGAGTTTCAGACATGAACTCTAAGTACTTGGGGTGACTACTAAACTGGCCTCTCCTAAGCCTCTTCTTCCTATAGTGCATTACATTTTTTATTATTGTTAAAAATTTTGAAAAGATCACTCTTCTTAGATCAACTCTAAATATAAAAGTGACCTTTTAATTGATTTGCATCTTCATTACTGTATTACAGCATAGGAAAACAAACTAATTTCCCCAGATCTGAATTCCTATGAACATGGATAAATGCACAGCAAAATTTATTTCACTTGCTGCAGTGAAATAGCAAGAGCTATCCCTGGTCAAAGAAATCAGTTCATGGCCCTGTAATGTAAACAGTTTTTATCAATGAGCCAGGAGAAAACCTTAAATCATTATTTATACAATCTCTAAATAACACAAATAATGGTAATATATATAAATGCTGGAAACATAGATATAAATATTGGAAAGAAAGGACTTTTGAAACAGACCTGGACCGTCCTGGTAAGTAGGGTTCAAATCCATGTTATTTTGTTGAGCATAGGTAAATTTAAATCTTGGGGAAAACATAGGACATCTTTTCAGGACTCACTTTATCTTCAACAAGGAGACTGCTAGAAATGTTTAGAGCTTATGATAGATAACTAGTTCAATATTAGCTGGCTTCTTTTGTGTTTGCTGTCAACTTTCTTCCTAACATTTTAGCTTCTACAAGCAAAAAATCACTTTTTTATTCTACCAATCAATTTGTCTCAGAATGCAAAAGTAATGCTGGGCCATTGTCATGCAAAAATAAGTTTTTCCAGAGATGAAATATAATATGAAAAATTTTGCTTTACCTTGTGATTTTCTTTGCAGTTCTATCTTCTGTCTAGGGAATGTTCTTGAAGGAATGCTCTGTTCCAACATCTGTCTCAGAGAGGGATTAGATGGATAAAATATGAAAGGCCAGGGTAGAAAAAAGGTTTGTGTTGAACCAGGAAGGGATTGTTTCATTTATGGCTGTTTGGAGTGAAAGAAGGAAATGGAGAATGATGGCAGGGGCAGAGAGAGTGGAATTGGTGAGATGTAAGCATCTCACACATCATTTCTGCTATTGGAAAACTCAAATTAAACACTATGGCTGAGACATCTTTGTGGGTCTACCTAGAGCAGTCTTTGATATTAGCAGAAGAAAAGCCAGTTCTTTGCCAAAAGCTGATAATAACCTCATATGATAGGAAAGCTCACTTTATAGTGAGATACCTGGAGGTACCACTGAGAGAATATTTAGATTCTATAATTTACACATTGGCCCTTGTTAAATCCAGGAGCTATTTTTCAGCATAGACATAATTGAAAGACCTGAGTATCCAGGAGTTTTTGTGTATGTGTGTGTGTATTATGTGTATAATGTAGTTGTGCAGCTAAAAAGGACCAAATCCAAATGTCCATAGAAAATATGTCTAACACCAGCTCTTGCTGTGAGTGGAGCCACAGCGCTGGAGCAGAGCACAGAGGTATAAGGCATGATGCTGTATTTAACTTCATGATCTGAGGAAGTGTAGGAAGTAAATAGGCAGCCCCATTTTAACTGCTTTTGTAATTCATCCCCAAGTCTTATGGGAGCAACTCATTCTACAATGAGTGATTGATATTTAAATTGATGGTTGCCATTTATCTTCTGGCTGGTATCTCCTTTGTCAGTGAGTCTAGATCTGATTATAGGCTGCAAAGCAAGATGGAAATGTGAACTCCAGCCAGTAACATTGTCAGAGTTGCTCTAAACCTGCTAAATCAATAAAACCAGAGGCGAGGGTTCATAAATCTCTGTCTGTGTATATAGCTGCTGTGATCCAGCTCTTTCTGTGAGCCCGCATGTGGCCTCCAAATAGAGTTCCTGGCAGTTCATCCTTTTGGTCTAGAGGTACATCCGTGATAAAGCGGATTTAATGGGGAAGATCTTGTAGTGGAACAACTTAAACTGCATGTTTTCTTTCTTCCCTCTCACCAAAAAGCTAATATTCAGTTTCTGTCCTGTCCAAGTCAGATTAGCTTCCCATAACAGCACTCATCCATGACAGTCTCCAGTATTTTCCTTGATGACAAATTGAGCTCCATGAACTAGAACACATACTTTTGGAACCGGCTGCAATGGATGCTGGAAGAGCCTTCAACATTTGCATTTGGAAAGGGGCAAAGCTGTGTATTTATATTTGARCTTTCTGCCTGTGTGTCTGAGTGTATATGTGATCTAATGCCAAACTAGAAAGTTCATATATGAATTGCAAAACTAATGTAATGCAGTGCATATGGAAAGGAACATTTTCATTTATGGAGCATGACACACAGTGATATCTGTAATCGCTTTGTTTGGTTAGCCAAGAGGAGAACAAATAATACTATTTTTTATTTGTGAAAAATCAATATTTTTAGCAGTTTCTCAGTAGAGTTATTATATGTTATTCATATTATATGTTACTTGTATGTAAATAACACTGATTTTTTTAAAAATCTACTGAGTTAGACGTGAAGAGAAGGCATTAGCATATTCTCTCTCTTTTTCAGTCATGTCTTTTTTTAGCTTTTCTTGTCATAAATGCAATGTTTTGCTGCACACTTAACATAAGCTCTAAAGTTTCATGGGAGCTTTCAAAACATGAGGAATTCTTATGAAATAGAGGAAGGAATGACATAAAAACTTAACAAGGTTTCAAATTCATCAAAAGCAAGAAGCGTGGCAAAGAGTCTGTAGAGTCAACAGATTCAGCTGTAAAAGAAGTTTTCCAGAAAGATAAGATCATTAAAGAAAAACCTAATGAAATCTTTATTTAGTAAGAGAGGGTTTCCCCCCAGCTTTTCTTTACAGAGGGCTGAATCTAATGGGTTGTTTTAAATTGCAGTGTCAGAAGAGATTGTTGAGTAAAATTTATAAAATGAGGAGTAGGAAGGCAGAAGGACCAGATGGTGTTCACACGGGTTTTCTGAAAGAACACACATGCCAATGTGAAAATGTTATGTGTAATCTGTCACTTAAAATCAATCTCTTTCCCAAAGAAACAGAAAGCAACAAATGTGATACCATTTTTAAGCCATCAGGAATGATTTGAGGAAGTATAGATCAATGAGTCTCACATCTATATAGAGCAAACTGTGGAAACTGTAATAAAATCTAGACTTGGTAGCCACATGGAAAGATTTTATTTACTAAGGAAGACTCAGAACTGCTTTTCCTGGTGAAAGTCAAGCTCAAATATTAAATATTTCTTTAAACAAGTGAGTATGCAAAGAGCTTTCCAGCAGGCACAAGCAACAGAGCTGAAGATAAAAGCTTCATTAAGCCACTGCATGAATCCATGTTGGGTGCTGCATGCAGGTAGGTCTTACACTTGAATATCAAAGAGTGCAGCAGTCTTAAAAAACATCCAGAGACAGCAACTGTGTTGGCACAGCAAAGCTGTGAAGAAAGGGCAGCTATCTTCTGAGACTGAAACATCACTGAGAGTCAAGCAGATTCATTTTATTGGAAAAAAGAAATTTCAGATTACTGATGACAGAAAAAAGAGGAATCTTTAAAGTCTTATAAAAATGTCACGGCGTGGAACACACATGCAAACTTTAGAGACAAATAAATTGCCATCTGTTTCAGTCTTTTATTGTGTTTTCACTTAAAACAGAGTCATCACAACAAAAAAGCCCCCTGGTTCTCTTGAGCTGGGAACAGGGAATAATTTTCTTAGCATAGCAAAAGGGCTACTGTTAAATGGATCTTGAAGGTAATTACTGTATACCTTTTGTGGAAAGAACAGGCAACAGCTCTCCTCCAAACCCAGAGGAAACTAAAGTCTGGAGTAAGGCTCTGACATTTGGAAGAGTTAAAGCTCCAGTGAGAATGAGTGGTTTAACCAGAACTTCTATTCTACACCACTTTTAGCACTAGTTTCTCACATTTCCCTCCCCATCCTTCAGGATTATCTTCTGCAAAATCTGGTTCTTGCAGGCACGAGGAGCCGCATGTGAGGATTTGAGGAAGCCAGGAAACAAGGAGTGGGAATGGGTGGATCCTTGTTAGCACAAAGGAATTGATCCCATGTGTGAAAGAAAAATACTCATCTGCTGTGTAGGCAATATCTGAGCAAACCCAAAATTCCTAGGCCTTTTCCCCAGTATTGAAAGACCATGACAGTCACAGACATAGTTTCTAAAATGCTAAAATCCTGTGATTGATTTTCATGGATCTGCCAGAGCAATGGATTAATAGCCCCCTCATTACTAAAAGGAATTGGATTTGCAGCAATACCAGGTGTGATTGCTCTTTCTTTCCTTCTGTCTTAATTTAATTTATGAGCATGGGTAAGGATCTATCTGTATTGCCTAGGGGATTTGGGTTTTTTAAAAGTACTATAACAAATATTTTCAAGCAATACTGCAGCAGCAATTTTAAAACTGCAGCTTGTCCTCATCTTCCAGCATTTTATCTTCACTCTTTTGGAAATGGGTCTTTTAATCTATCCTAAGGCTAGTGATTAAAACAATTATTTTTTAGAACAAACTTGTTTATGGCCAACACCTCAAAACTATACATGTGTCTGTATTTAAGAAGAGCATCATACACATACAGGCACTCATATACCAGCAGTCATAAAACCACAGGCCACATTACAAAAAGTATTTCTCCTTTTCCTATTTTTGTGCACCAGAGAACACCTCTTTATATATGCTCCATTTCCCCGACATCTACAACAATTATGTGCATAAGAGGGGTGTGTCCTGATATTTCAAAACAATTCACTTCACAGAAGGAGTTACTGCTAAGTGTTTTCTTAGCAAAAGGCAAGGCAAGTAGCCTCTCATCTTGATTAAAACCCTCTGACTTTTGGAATCTTCTGCTAAATTATATTTGCCATACAGGAAGGGTGTAGGAGGGAGGAAAAGAAATGAAAAACTCCAGTCTTCTGTCAGTTATCAAGTGTTTTAAATTTAGAGATTTTCCCATCAACTAGAAACAAAATCCATTTGGTTTTTGCCAGAGAAAATGGGTGAAGATGCCATTTCTAAAGTGTGTAAAGACTTTGTGGTTCATTTCACAATAATATTTGTTGAACTTTTGTGGCACACTTTCAGAGGAAGCAAGACAGAGCTGTGTTAGTCATGATTCGCTAAATAGTACATCCTAATCCTTCCTAGTTTTTTGTTTATTCATGCCTTGCTGTGGGATTTAGCTGTTAGCTCACGGAAAGAAAAGGAAAATCCCAGCAGATAGAGGAACGCAGCCTTCCAGTCYGCAGCTTGGAGACAGGTTTGGATATTTCTGTTAGGAAGACATGCTTCAATTCTGACAGCAACCCAGATGCACAGGGAATGGGGAAAAGGAGCGGAAATAGGTTGTCTGTTTTTCAGGTGAGAACTGGGGACACCAAGCTCCACACACAAGATAACCGGGAAATCAGACATTCAGCTTGGTGAGGCAATGAGGGGCAAGCTGCACCTTTCTGCTGAGAACTCTTCACACCTCTGCCCACTGCTGCTGCCGAACAGTGCTGTGGTCAGGCAGACTCCATCTAGCCTTTGGTACATCAGGGCACCTCCAAGCAATGTCATCATGAGGAGAAGAGTGCAAACTGTGCTAGAAGTGTCCCCATGAGTTCTGCCTCCTGTCTCACAGTGTTGTTTCAAAAGCTGCTTTCATTCTCCATCCCTCCAGGCTGAGCTGACTGATAACTCCTCTTGTTTTTTTCTCATCTGCTTTGAAAGAGAACCCGTTCATTGTGAGAGGCCCTTTTGTCAGAGGAGGGTGTCTCCTCTTTATTTCCTCTTGTCTCTTACTGGCCATAACCTTGGTGGAGCTGGAGGAGGGAGCTGAGTCACTGCTACAGGTGGTGAAGCCCTGTCCCCCTGGTGGGGAGCAGGCCTGGAGGGGTGGCAAACAAGGGAGTGAGTGTGTTGAAATCCTGCCTCTGCTTTTCCGGCCCAGGCGATCCTGCCAGTGACAGATCCAGTCTGAACTTCAGCTACCAACGAGGAGGTCAAGGACAGAGGGAGTGGAAAACCAAAGCCTGTGGTGCATAATGAAGTCCTTATGTGCTGAAAATTCATATTTGATATGACATAGAYGGAGATGTTGACAGCTACAATCTGAGCTTTGCAGGAAAAGGTTTTGAAGAGAAAATATGCTGCCTTTGCAAGGGCTGGCAGAGAGCCGGCATGGGCCTGCAGAGCACTGGGTCTGTTCATTGATGGCTCCCCTTAGAGAAGTAAGGAAAACATAATTTGATTTAATTGGTTTTTGCTCAGTTTCTCAGTTGCTGATTGTGTAGAACAAGAGCCACAGCATCCAAGAAGGTTGTATTTCTGTTCCTCAGCCTGTCCTGGATTTGGTATGTGAAGTTATGCAAGTCTGCTCTGTTCTGTTGGTTTTCTTCATGACAAGTTTTCTTCTTAAGTATTTGCAGCTCTTGGGAAACCAAGTATCAAATATTGTTATTAACTAAAGTCTTTTGATGGCATTTCTAATCTTGGTCTATCCTCATGAAAAGTCACAGGTTTTGCAAATCTCTCCTTTACAGTGCAAATGCATTTTCCTACACAAATTACTATGAAAATGATGTAGTGACACTCCATAAACAGGATCAATGTGTGTTCTGTGTCCAATGTGTGAGAAAGAAAAGACTCCATCTGTTTCTTCTTGAACTGCTTTGAAGCAACTGGGATAACAGGACTCTAAAGCATGGTAAATTCATTAGTTTAAACCTGTACTTAAAAACCTCTTCAAAAGGTTTTTAAGATCCATTAATATGGAGGCATGTATTCTTGATTGTAACACACAGTTTTAGCATTCTTTTTGAATTGCAGTAGGAACTTTTTGCTCAACTGCTCCAGTACATTGTCTATCCAGTTCATATATCGTTCATCAGTAGTCATTGCTAAGGTTATCTCACTACATCATTTCTCTTCACTTATTCTTGTAATACTGGACTCAGATTTTCAGGACTTAATTTGTGAGCTAGCATGATGGCATGATGTTCACTACTATTCTGCTGCCCCAAACTGCAATACAAGAATTTTCACCCAGAGCTGGAGTACCAGAAATGAATCCCTGAGATCCTGAAACCATGTTGAGCATTCATTCTATAAATCAATAAATAAATTCTATAAATAAATAATGTCTAAAGAGTGGTCCACCATATCCATATAATTTCATCCTTCTGGTTCACCATATTACCACAGGTTGACAATCACTCACATTTCCCACTCTGTGCTAAGTGTTAGAGGAGACACCTGCATCTGGCAAGTGTAGATTTTAACTCATACAGGAATTCTCCTCTGTGCCTCTGTGGTGGGTTGGCCATGACCCATATATCCAGCTACCACATCCACTGGTATCTTGGCTGTGTCAGCATGGAAATAGATAGATAGATAGATAGATAGATAGATAGATAGATAGATAGATAGATAGATAGATAGATAGATAGATAGATAGATAGATAGATAGAAATACGTAGCTACAGCTGCATCTCTTGTGAGAGGAGCTGTACCTGTCTGAGCTTAAGGGATGAGCCCCTGGCTATATTCAGGGGTATATTCCAAATGTAGTTCTTCCCTGTTGCCTTTTTAAATTTCTCAAAACAGTACACTGAAGTAGTAGTTAAAAATGGAGACCCCAAAGAATAGCCTCCCATCTGTGGGGGCACTTACATTGTGCATGGTTCTGCCAATGATTCCTCAGATCCCTCCCTTCTGTCTAGGCTTTTTTTGTGTTGTTTTTTTTTTTTTTTTTTAATTAGAATGCCATGTCACAATCGGGATTTTTTTTCAAATTAAATGACATCCACCATGAAAAACTTAATTTTGTACATAGGAATTAGGACAGGATAGAATTATATTTTTACTAAAGCTAGATCAAATTTTAGGTCATTTGAACAACTGTGACAGTTTTTACAATAAATTGAAATTTGTATTTGACACTGCCTTGATTTATGGTAGTTTTCAATCCTATATACTACTTTTAAGTTAGGAGATGGCAAATTAGCTGTGGAAAACATTTATTTTCAGCTCATTTTTGCAGTGTTATTGCATTTGAGTCACATGAACAGATTTTTATATTACTAACAATATATTCTTAAAACATAGTGGATTAAATGCAGAATAAACACTAGGTACAGAATTCTCTAGATTATATGATAAAGTGTATTTAATAAAAATTTCTCTTCTCCTCTCAGCACTGCCACTTCATATTTGATTCTTCAAAACATTGTCTTGCACAAATTATGTCATGCAATCTTCACCTTCACCATTTATGACAAAACCCATCATAATCTCCAAACCTGTGATCCTGTCTATTAAGACCACGAGGCTGAAGTCTCTTGTAATTTCTGCTGTGAAGCCACTGATGGCCTGACAGGCAAAACCTATGACTCAGTTCTAATTCAATGAGATTTATTTCAACAGTTTTTCTCCCAATTTTCTCCTGTGTACAAAGCAAATTACAGGCACTTAAATAATAATATAGCATTTCAGGATGCAAGCAGCAGTTCTGGGGTATTTAGCATTAACACAGTTATGCTTCATTCAGTGTTTTAGAAAAATGTGCATAAAAACATTTGGGTAAGCATTCCTCATGGTTTGAGTCATTTCACACAACAAAACAAAACCTGGAATGTTTTTGGATAGCTAAAGTTTACACAGATTCGCATGCAAGTTTGGAAATGTCCAGAATGGATGATAGCCTGGCCTGCAGAGCTTAGGATGTTGCATTTATTCCTATTTCTCTCCAAAATTCAGATGCTTTCAGCCAGGTCTTTTCAAAACTATCTCACAATGATACCTTGCACTTTTGCTGCCACTTTGTGTTCTTATGAGGAGTAATCAGTGGATTTAGTTATGTAAGGACTATGTTGTCCTCCTGTAGAAAATATGCAAATTTTCACAGGATCTCAGAGTGTGCCAGGTTGGAAGGGACCACTGTGGGTCACCTGTCCAGCTCAGTCAGGGTCATCCTAGAGCTCATAGCATAGGATTACATCCAGATGGTTCTTGCATATCTCCTGTGAGGGAGACAGCGCTGGCAATCTGTGGGCAACTTGTTCCAGTGCTCAGTCACTGCTCAGTGAAGTTCTTCCTTATCGGAATAATATCCCAGTATTACYGGGTGGGACGTGCCTGGGCTCGTCGGACTCTTGCTGCTGGACCAAAGGCAGCAGCTGTGGTACTTCACCTCAGAGACACCTTTGGCCGGCTGGATGCTGCAGCTAGGCACTTGGAACAAGTCCAGACAGGCAGGAATTCAGTTATTACCTCTGATGGAAAGGCTCCAGGCTAGGTGGAGAGGAAAAGGAGACGGATTCTGCAGAGGGTTTAATCCAGAGTTTTATTCCAGGGTCACAGGTCTCTGAATCTTGGTTACAGCTCCACAGAAACCCAACCACATGGTCCCACTGTCTTTTTAAGCCCGGGGAAAGGGGGAGGGGAAGGGGTAGGTGAGGCACCAACCAGGTGGGAGTGGGGGAAGGCTCAGGGGACAATGACACCTGGACGAGCCAATGAGCCCAGGGCTGAGGGGCATCTTTTGAACTGCACCAACCAGACTGCACCAACTGGCCTTGCTGAAATGTTAAGATTGACTGACAGCACTTAGCAAGGAGGCAAGGGGGAGGGGAATGGAGAAGGTATTGCCACACCTGGGAAACAACTGGGACAGCTGAAACAGGAAATGGTGTCACACTGCAACTCTTCCTTACACTTAAGTGGAACTTCATGTGCATGAGCTTCTGCTCATTGTCTTTCCTATTGCTTGGCACCACCAAGAAGAGCCTGGCTCCATCTCTTAACACCCTCCCTTGAGACAATCGCAGTTGTTGATGGGGGTCTTCTCTCTGTCAGCTCTCCCTGAGCCTGAACAGGCCCAGATGCCTCCGTTTTCCCATAAGAGATGCTCCAGTACTTTAATCCCCTTTGTAGCCCCCCGCTGGACCTGCTGCATCAGCTCCATGTCTCTGTTGTGCTGAGGAGGCCAGCACTGCGCACAGCACTCCTGATGTGGCCACACCAGGGCTGAGCAGAGGGGAAGGATCATCTCCCTCAACCTGCTGGGAATGCTCTGCTTAATGCATCCCCGGATAGCATTGACCTTGGCCACATGGCAACAGTGCTGGATCATGGGTAGCTTGTTGTCCACCAGGATCCCCAGGTCCTTCTCCACAGAGCTGCTTTCCAGCAGTTTGGTCCCCAGCCTGTACAGGTGTCTGGGGTCATTCCTCCCCTGGTGCAGTTGTGTGAAATGACCCTGCATTTGCCTTTGTTGAATTTCAGACAGTTTTTCTCTGCCCATGTCTCCAACCTGTAAAGGTGGTTCAAATTTTAATTATGATCTAACTTCTCCATACTGCAAAATGTGTCACTAAAAAAACTGGCAACAAAGTGAAATAATTTCCACATTAAAACAATATTAAAAATCATATGTCATGTTTCATGGGAATGTCATGGGGTAGCCAGTACTACCCACCTTCAGCTCAGCTGGTGATCTTTCACCTACCAATAGCCCATCCTGCTGGGAACGTCTGTCCATGAAGTGCAAATACAAGAAGGAAAGTTGTTATTTTGCTAACTGGGTCAGAATATCAGATTCATGTCTACTGTTGAGACAGCAAGTTGCTCAAAGTTTTCATTTTGGAAAACTGGCAATTTTTTGCCAAGTTGGAAAGAGGGACAGAAAGTGGCAATGTGAATTCATCTCTATAATCTTTTCCTTAAAGTGTTCCTACCATCCAGATGTTTCTGGTGGCATCTGTCTTAGCTCAAAGAACATAYGTTGTTGCAGACCCATCACCTTATGCTGAGTAATTGAAAAAAACAACATATACTCAGCTCACCAACACCCTGTTTACAGGAGAAAAGCTCTAATTTCAGCACTTTCGACTTAGAGTGCTATTTGGAAACATTTAGCTCATAAAAAACCTCACAGTTCATGCTTTGAACTCATCGTGACCTGAACATTTTGTTAACAAAGTACCCTGTTAATGTTTTGACCAAAAGAACTAATGTACTTGAGGATGGTTGTGTTGCCAAAGTGGTGCTTGCTCCTAAAAAGGGAAAGTTTTATTTCTATTTTCAAAAGCAATGTCTTGCTCCTAACTATATATGGAAATGTCATCAATCAGTTCTGAAAACAGAGTGTGCACTGCCGCGCATTTTAACAGCTCGTGCTCCTGCCTGCGTTTGGCCCAACCAATCTCCCCACACTGGGGCTCACAGCAGAAGTCTTTTGCTGTGCCTCTTTTCCCTCTACTAGCTTGGGTAGATGTGAATGTAACTTTTGTTTTAACCACCAGCAATAAAGGAACAAGCTATCAAAAGAGGGGATAATAAAATACATTGCCACTCCCAGATATATTTACAACAGAATTCCTTGACTAAGGTGGTTTTGCTGGTGGGTTTTTTTTTTTCAATTAAGATCTAAGCCACCTAAAGCTTTCACCTTCCGTAGGTGCAACCTTTTGATATTGTCCTGGTTTTAATGCAATAAAAATAATGTCACTAAAAAGTGGATTCTAAACATTTTAATCAGTTCCCTATTAATATCTACCAAAAGACTTCCACATTTCAAAATATTTTTGCTTAAAGGGATGCATTATTTAAGCATTAGACCTACCACTTAAAAGGTAGCTGTTTCTTAAGTAGTTAATGAGGTCAGACACTTTGGTTTTCTGAACCAAATGCCAAGAAATCCCTGAGAGAGAAATTCAGCAGCAATGAAAGCAATGGAAATACTACAACAGTAAAGAAACACAACAATTAAGGGTTAATAAGAAGTGCTGTATTCTACAAATCAGAACTGGATCCTAAAAAATCCAGTGCATTGGGAAATACTGCATGTGCAGTTGTCATTTACAAGCTACTTAATTGTATTTCACCTCTTTTAACTTCTTCCTAATTCTTGATCAAATCTGAAAAGTAATATATATTGTGCATATTTTAAAATTTGTATTGGCTTCTGTTTTGTTGCAGTTTTTTGTATGAAGATAATCAAACATTTTGGTTTGTTTTGTTGGTTTTTTTTCACTGCCAGTCATCTAACTTACTTTTGTCACCTTCATATGAAAATAACAAGCCCTTCTCAATACTTTCAGAACTGCATTTTAGGAACTCTAAACAGTCATAGTTGATTTGGTGTACATGGAAAAGGGATTTCTACAAGCCCCTGACAGAAGAGTTCACATGGAAGAAACTATCAGTCAAATAGACAGGATGCAGGGAAAAAAAGCAAAAAAGGATAATAAATGGGAGGCTTTGTGGCTTCTTAAAATACTTCCAGCTAAATGTAGGACAGCAGAGATTTTGTGAAAATTAGTAGTCAACATGATGTAAGTGTGTAGGATAAAATCTGTTTTGTTGGTGAGGAAAAGAAGACTATTGTAACTTACTTAGCTACAGGATATTGTTTCTGACACTTTGTCAGCATGTTGTTATTAATAAGGAGGCTGAACATTATTTATGTCAAAATTGTCACTCAGAGCCCTCGCTTCCCAGACGACTTCAGCTTCCTAATCATATTCAAACTCATGCAGTTATTTTTATTTTGAGATTCAAACTCTTTTTGAGGCCAGAGTAGTGGCAGATAAACAGAAGGAAACAGAAACCTTCCACAGAGCTCAAAGTACGGAGCACAGATTTCTAAAATTAGCATATTTTAGGAAGGAAGGTAGGAATCCTGGTGATCTATGAGGAACAGTTCACCTTATTAGAAAACAGGATGCACAATTAGAGGGACTTACTTGGTCTTTACCCATGTTTGCAACACCCTCTTTCTTGAAGAGATGATGCTATATATTTCAGAAAGTTCAGCTAATTGTAATGCTTACATTAAATGCTCAATATCTTGAGTTACAGTAGGCATTCATAAAGCTTTATGAGAACAATTGGATATGTTTAAATTTAAGCTGGTCACTGTTAACCAGGGTTTGAGGGAAATCTCCTTCAGTGAGTGTATTTTCATGAACAATCTAGGTGATGGAAAACAGTGAGTCCTTATTAAATCTGCAGACAATAGGAAGGGTGGAGCTTCAGACATGTTGAAAATCTGAAAATTATCCTGAAAACTGAAGCTGCATGAAAAAAACCAAGATGGTATTCAAGAAGGAAAAACACAAAGTTCTGCATTTGGCCAGAAGGAATCAGCTTCTCAGATGCTCGATGGGGAACAACTGTCTGGGTGGATAAGGACAGAAGAGGACTCTGGGATTATAAAGCCCTGCTGGCTGAGTATAAATCAGCCACGTCATCCTGCTCTGGACAGGCCAAACACTAAGCTAGGACTTATAAACACAAGAAAAGTCATGCAGCAGCTTCTGTTCTCCTCAGAAAATAACACCTGCTACTCTGCTTTAGCCACTTTTGGTGTGTCCACTTCTCTGTCCACTCTAGCTCTATTTTCTAGGATGATTTTTACTCTAGAGTTTGGAATACTTTCTTTGGAAGACATTGGGCCAGCCACTGTTGGTGAGGACATGCAGAATGAGCAGGGCTTCTGGCATTCCTCCATACTCTGCTGCTCCACTGTACGCTGTGCCCCAAAGGGCACTGGGCTGCTGGTTTGTGTAGATTTTTTTGGTTTTTTCATTTTCATCTGAGGAGTTAGGCCAGAACCCCACATCGGACACTGGTTCTGAAATGTTTCTGTTCCTAATTTCTGCAGAACTCTAGGCTCACCTCCAAGCCCTTCAGATAGGAAAATGTCATGTCACATTTGTATTGTCTTTACCTCAGCAGTTCTGCCAGGCCAAACATCCATGGGGCAGAAGGGGAGACAGAGGAAGGGATAAAAGGTCGGGCCTCCAAATATTGCACATAACTCATTCAGGGGAATGAACAACTTTTGCATTCATAATTTTGCTTGAGTTCAGGCCAGTCAGCAAACATCCTTATTTTGAAAAATATGTTGAACAGCTATTGAGATCTCACATTTTCTGCTGCCAGCTTTTTCTAATTTGTTTCTGGTAAGAACAAAGACATTTACTTGATCTGACTTAATTTTTTTTATTCTATAAACAGTATGCCCTTCAGAAAGCTGGGATAGTCACAAATGAACCATCATGGATTGGATGGGGAATGGCTTTGTGAGCAAAAGCAGCCACTGCTGATGTCCAGTATTCCCTTTTGCCTACAAAAGACTTAAAACGTTGCTGTTTCTACTGCAAGCTAGTCACAACACTGGTTTCAATTCCACCATCCAGACAACACACCACCTCCCTCAAGTGGTGAGCAAATTTAGGGTTGTTTGTTCTGCTTCAAGGGTTGTTTTCTGACACTGCCCAAAGAATGTGTTGAAGAACACACGTCTTAAAAACATTAATAGATCAAGTTTAAACCATTCTGCAAAAAAAAAAAAGTATTTTGAATGGTATAAAGAGATAAAAATCTTTCGGAAACAGACGCTTAGCTGGCATCACTTCAGCACTGTAGGCTTTTGATGAGAAAAAACTGAAATAGCTGCTTTTTTGTGGATGGGCCCTAATAGCTTTCTGCCTGCGGTTACAGCCACTCAGTCACGGTCACTGCCACGGCAGGGATTGTATAAGCACATAAGCTAATCAAAACAGTGGCACATTTGAAAAAGCAGCACTGTTAATTTTGATGGCTTGCTCAAATCCTCATTGGAATAATTACAGTTTTCTTCTTTTGTTCAAAATGCTCTCCATTTAGAAACAGTTCTTTTGTAATTTGCTGCCTAATGTGTACTTACAGAACAAACTGGAACAATGTTGGTGAAGAGCTCATGGGAACTCGAGCCAGAATTACATAAATTAGGAAATCAGCAATAATGATAGTAAGAATTTAAAGAGAGGAAACAGAGAGCTTCATAGTACAGGAAGCAACCCAGGCATCGCTGCCAGGGTTCAGGATAAAGTTCTCTCATGGAACAATGTGCTATAGAAGTACCTTACAGAGAGACTCAACACATGAAGCAATGCCTTTGTATGCACACTGACAATATCCCCCACAGCAATGGGTAAAGAAATTCCTGCCATGCAGCCAAGTCATGCTCATCTACACATCACCAGACACCTGTGAAATTCTGTGGGTATTATCYAAGATGTAACATAATATTCACTTAGACCACTACTCCCCTGTCAGTGACCAAACACTGTGATATTCAGTGTTGCCTCATATGAGCAAAGACTGGTAGCAAACACAAAACGAAAGCAGTTCAGGTAGAACTGGGCAAGCAATGAAAAATTTCAAGCACCWTAAAAATATTTGAATTTGTCGTCTCACAAAAAATATCTAAATAAATCTGTTCTACAAAAGCCTATACAACACAGAGGTGTAGGAAAGAGGAAAAAAAATCAGTGACTCCAAGTCACCAAGAAATTCAAGTAGTTCATATAAGATGCACAGTCCTTATTTCAAGGTCTAAGTCAGTCCCCAGCAGAAGTCAATAAAACTGTGAAGCAAGATACATMTAGCCTAATATATTAAAAGCATTGCTCTTCCTAAAGGCAATGTTCTGCTCTAGGAAGTAATTCTTGTGTTTCTTTTGCTGTGTAAAACTGCAATCAGGTAGCTCCWACCACTTCTTTTAGCAAAAGCCTGYTAATTAAAGCAACACTACCCAGCCTCCTTCCTGGCATTAATGAAGTGCCAGAGGAAGGAAGCCTTAAGCATTTATTTTCCTCTCAGAGCATCTAATATCCCATACTACAGCCGGTGGAAAAACAATAACACATTTCCTGACCAGGGAAAGAGAGAGAGAGAGAACATATTTATCACAAAAGCCTGATGTTTCTTTAGCAGTCTGTCTGAAAGCTGTTGAAAGGATAATGTCCTCCACATATTTGAAAGAAACATAAGTGTATGAAAAGAGGTCCTCCTTGCCTTACTACAGCACCAGGGTGGTTTAAGTTGGCTGTTGCAGGTATCTTAAAAATATGGCTGGATCAGGCTGGGCAGAACATGCAGGAGTTGTGACAGAAGCAGGGCTAAARACAGCAGCCCTGTCTGGCTGCTGGTAACACAGATATGGTAACACAGCTGGTAACACAGATATGAAGAGAAAGGAGATAACTGCAGGTAACTTGCAAGGTCATCATTGCTATCTTTATGTGATTAATTGACAGCTRCAACACCCATCCAGTTGTCTGCTATTTTCCCTTATTCTGTGGCTCCACCTTGAGCTGCCTTTCATTCACTCTGGTGTCTAAGAAGCCTGTAGACAGAAAAGTGAATATTTGGTACCAGATTGAGCCAAACTAAACTACCACCTCTAAATATCCCTGAAGCTTAGAATTGCTTGAAATTTAAACTCATATCTAGTTCCAGATCTGGCTGTTTGAGGTCATCTTTACACCTTTTTATTTAAAAAATAGTGTTGTCTGATTCCCCCAACCTTTTTTTGCTTCAGCCCTTCAAGTCATGGTCAGATTGGTTTACCAGACGCCCTGGTAACCTACAATATACATCCCTCTCTCCCTCCACTTCTGTTCATAATCTTCCAGAGATGAAATTCAAGATTGCCCTCTAATTATAACAGGACAGCTTCTCAGACAGATGACTTTCCAAGTAACCTTCTCATTCCACTCATATTCAGGGAATGAAAAAGTATGCCAGAGTGTTATGTGATGACGGATGAGGGCCAACATTACAATTTATGTTTGTGACCTGGCACACATATAGAAACACAGAGTATGATTCAGTGGTTTCTGCAGCCTTAATCCCTACTAAAGAGTGGCTCTGCCAAGGTAAACGTGACATTTTAAATGAAACTGCTTTGCATACACTGCATGGAACCTGAGATCCCACTTTTGTACTGCGGTTTCCTTCTAAAATGTAGCTACTGCCTGACAGGGCAGAGTAAGTGTRCAGACTGGGCTCCCCCGTGCCAAGAGCGTTTGGTCTGCTTCAGCAAAAGGCAGTGATGAGCAGACTGTGCAGAAGGAGCGAGACAGATGTTTTTTGAACATGTGCATTCCCAAGGCTAAGAAAAGGAGTAAAAAYAAAGGCTGGATCCCACTTTCCTTCCCCACCCAGGCAACTCCCAAGCAACAAAATCCAAATTAGGCCCCACATTTATAATAACAGCACATTTCCTGGTAAATCAATCATAAATCTACAAACCTAGGAAAGGCAATTCATCTCATCATCATATGCACAACTCAAACCAAGGTTTTAGCACTGGGACCAGTTTCCTCTTTCCTCTTGCCATTTCTTCCTTTGTGCTCTTTCTAAAAAATAAAGTATTGACCACTTTAAAAAAGGAGGAAGAAGGAATACAAATCATTTAGTGCTCCTTATAGCACCAATCCAACCCARCACAAAGGGCCAGCTTCTGCTTAAGTATATTATTAGCCAAATCAATGAGTTTTATCCAAGAACTTAAAGGTAACTGAACAAAACCCTGATCTATCCAAGAGCCTCTCTGCATCAGTGTGGCAGAAATGGCCCTGGTTTTCCTCAGGCAAAACCCCACCAAAATACCTCACATACAGCAGGCTGAGCAGTACCACAAACTACAGCTCATCTCTCACCCCCTTGCTGTCCCAAAGACCCTGCTGTGAGAGATTTATTTAGACTAAGAGCAAGTCATTTCACCYAAACATCCTACAGTCATCAAATGTCATCAGTCATCATAATCTCTGRCTGTCACTGGCCAGACCTGGAATACCATGGATACAACCTGTGTACTGTGTAAATTACACATCTCCAAATGCTGCATAAGCCTGGGATAGAAGAGCACAGAGTCAAGAAACAGCTAGTAGGGGATTCCTCAGCAGGTTCATCTCTGCCTGGAGAGAACAAGGAACATTTAAGTATTCCCATGCCTCAATTCTCATGCACCCCCAGCCATTTTCCTTCACTCAGACATAGTTTATATGTAAACATGAAAATTTGAAGTCCCAGCAAAGTCAGGCAATGCTTTGGGCTCTTGAGACTGAGAATCCCAAGCCATGTCGGAAAGAAAAGAAATATTTCTATTTATGTTTGAAAATGTGACTGTCGTACAGAAACCTATTGGTGGGACTCAGGTAAGTGGCTTGTCTTTGAAACTAGTTTACTCCTTATGCTCTGCTATGGCCACAATAAAAAATAGTGAGTGTTTACATTCATCCTCAATACACACACACACACACACACACACACACACACACATCCTCTCGCTTTCAGTTGTCCCTGCACAGAGTGCAACTGTGCACTCTGCAAAGCCAAAAGCTGTACACCTATACATTTGTAGCTGAACCTGTTTTTATTAAAACCCTTTAGACCTGCTTATATTATGTACTGCACTGGTAATATCTATTTAAATATGGCATTAACAATAAATGTAATCATGATCATCCACATAATCAGGGTCATATTTTTTGGGTCCAACTGAGARTCTTCTCTCTACTGCTCTGCCACATCTACTTAATATGTAGGTCTGGAAAAAAAAGCTGAAGTAATAATTTCTACATTTCTTTGTTTAAATATAGTCAGAACAAGACTGTTTCAATCATCTATTTCATGTAAGCCTACTTATGGAAATGCTACCATCTAGGCTTTTCACCCCCTTAATGYTTACAGGAGAAAAGGGTTCAGAAATTCCCGTTCCTTTGGAAGAGAATGGGTGGAGAAATGGAAAAATATTTCATRAAGAAATAAAAACCACAAACATGTGAAAAACATGATTTTCCATTCACATTTCTTATAAGTATTTTAAAGGACAGAAAAGGGAAAAATCCCATGGATTTTTCTAGTCAAACAGGTGTGAAATGGACYCTTCCTTATATCATAGAGGTGCCAGGGAGGCTGGTTATTTGYTTTCACCATTCTAAATATTTTAGCTTAGCCACTGTTACTCCCYTCCTTCTTTACTCCTCTAGTTTCCCCAGTAAATAAGCCCCTGACCAGATGTATGCAAATACCATCTAGCAGGGGTAGCACTGATTTCTCATCTTTTTGGCAAGGTCAGTGTGAACCACATTTCTAGGCAACTAGACACATCATCCTCTCTCATGCAACTATAAGCATTTCCTAATGCAGTGGAATCTTCTACTATTTAAATATTTTTTTCCAGAGCATAACTTAAACAGGATTAACCATAATTATATATGTTTTGGAAATTGGAAGAAACGTAA
The DNA here is from genome assembly GCA_014549065.1 of Cardinalis cardinalis. Taxonomy (NCBI): domain Eukaryota; kingdom Metazoa; phylum Chordata; class Aves; order Passeriformes; family Cardinalidae; genus Cardinalis; species Cardinalis cardinalis. Next base: position 4,037,646 of record JACDOX010000037.1, on the reverse strand, counting down.
CGTATGATAGGAAATGGACGTTTCCTGCTTTCCATCAACTTGCTTTGAGGCTCTTCAAAGAGGTCTCATAAGCTTTAAAAGATTCTGTTTTGCTTTTRCTGATTACATCTTTTTGATACTAGAAGCCAAATTGCCAGAGTTTACAAGTCAATGAGTCCATCACATTTTCTTCTCTATACAACAACAGAGTATTGCATTGCAGGAGTAGCAATAAGACAAGGGGTAATGAGTTTAAACTAAAAAAGAGTMAATTTAGACTGGATATAAGGATGAATTTTTTTATAGTGTGGGTGGTRCAAYGCTGGCATAAGTTGTCCAGAGCAGTGGTAGATGCCCCATCCTTGGAAACATTCAAGAACAGGTTGAGCAGCAATTTGAACAACTGCATCTAGAGGAAGACGTCCCTGCCCATGGAATTGGGGTTGGAACTAGATGACCTTTATAGGTCACTTCCAACCCAAGCTACTCTGTGATCCTAGGGTTCTGTCTATCTTTAGAAAAGTAATGCGGACAAAAACGAGAAGTAAACAACTGGCAGCAAGGAGGAAAAACAGTACAGTGATTAAAAAAAAAAAATAAGGACAAAAAGACACAGAAGCACGTCCACATGTGTCTCACCAACTACCAGCAGATCATTGCATTTTAAGAATACTTCACATTGGAAGGAGGGAAAACCTGAAAGCAGCTTTGAAATGCTGTTAGCTGTAAAAGATACAAAGATGTTTAATTTAATCAGTACAGCCTCAGCTCATTATACCAGAAAGATTTCTGCAAAGATAGAAAGAAATTAAAACACATTGTAACAAAAGAAGATGATTTTATTTGGCTAAGCTATAGTATTAACTTTGCAAACGTTGAAACAGAAGATGTTAAAAACTTTCAGATTGTGCATTAGCACTTATTTTAACTGACCAGTTAAAGAGGAATTTTGGAAGCATGTTACACATCATAGATTTAGGATCAGATTTAGCCATTTTTTATTTATATAAGGACCCAGAAGATTCACAGGTCACTTGTAATTTTTATTTCCAAGGAAAGAAAAACAAGAAGGTTGTGAGCAAAAGTCCTGCCAGTATTCAAACAAGGAGAATGCAATTGAAGTAGTGGAAATCAGAAACCAGACATGTGTAGTCAYTTGAAGTTGCTGGCACACAGACATAGGTCTCCAAAGTATGTCCTACCTCTTTTTAAACCAGAAAGAACTTGTGTGAGTTCCTGAGGGAACAGCGACAGCTGCTCCCAAGGACTGGAGAGCACTTCAGGATGACATCCCGAGCAGCCCTGTCTGTTAAATTCTGCAGATGAACTAGGTGGCAACCTGTTCTTCAAATCTAACCTGCAGGCAYGAGCAGGTTTGTCCAAATGTTCATCCAATCCTCTTTCCACTATTTAACTGAGATTCATTTGTTCCTTTCTTGAATGTCTTTGGCATTTCTATCTTTATTCCACTTATGCCTTAAAGGCCATGCTCTGTAGAGACAGACACAAAAAACTCTGCTGCAGGATCATTTCAGTGCATGACTACTGCACCTGGACACTGCACAARTCTTTAGGAGAAGCATGCAGAATAAAGACAGTCAGAAGCAGTGTTGGTGTCTGCCTCTGGATAGCAAAGGGTTAGAGCAGAAAGCAAAAGGGACTGAGCAGCCTAAGAGGCATTAAGCCCACTCACTCTCCAAAAAGTGCTCTAACCACCAGATCATGGGGTATGCTGGTGAAGGAGAATATTCCTCCTTGTCCCCCTTGAAACAGAGCCACAGTGCAGCTGGGAATGCAAGAGCTACAGACACAGAGAAAAGGCAACAAGGAATATTGCAAGCAAGTGGTTAGGGCACTCCTCTTGGAGGCAGAGGGTACAAAGACCCAGCCCATTTTCCCAGGTCTGTTCTGCATTTTCTTTAASCCACAACTATTGCAGTGACAAACTGAAGGGAAATTCATACTCTCCCAAGAAGTAGGGCTTCACCTCCCCTTCACAGTCAAGTAACTACTCTGCTGAAGTCACACATCTCTTGCTGCTGTTACCTGTGGTACAGCTTTCACAGAAGGAATGCTCTCATGGCCATACTGTATGGCCTTGCAGCTCCATTATTTCTCTGAGATGAAGAGAGAAGTTTGGTCCTTGTCCAGCTGAGTGGACCCAGCATTCAAGGCACCCCACTGCCTGTGGGAGCACTGTGTCTGCTGTGTGAAAGGAGCATCTCTCTGCTGCCCTCTCCCATGAGGAACCTGTCCTCAGAAGAAAGTTATGCAGACCAGCTGGTTGAGTACAGACTAGCACCCAGTATTTCTCAAAAGTCTGCTGTTTTCTYAGTGGAAGATGTAGGTGCCTAAATTAGGTGACCTGACTGACCATGAGAGGTTGTGCTGTTCACACAACTGACACTGAAGGGAGTGGAGGCTAAGTGGATGAAGAATACTCCTAATGCTGGTGTGTGTATTTGAAGAAATTTCCAGTTTCTTGAGCAGCTTCCAGTTCAGTATTCTCTCAGGTAAAGTCAGAAGTTAAGACACACAAGCTCACAGACACAGAATAATAATCCAGTCAGACTGTTATAAGCTTTTGGTTTCTGTTGATACAAACCAGATGTTGGTAAGATCTAAATTTCTAAGTTTAACTCCTTGGAGCATCATTTTAGAATAAACACAAGAGGCATCTTTTCTCACATCTCTCTTTCCCCTTGCATCAGACTTACCTCAGCTGAACAGGTTATTTATYGTCCAGTCAACTGGGAAATGTCAATTACATAGCATTGTTTGAAAACGTGGATGGAGGAGGGGAAAGAAAATCCCTGTGAAATTTTCCAGTCAAAACTCCATTTTTGCCAGTCATTTGATCTGATACAGTGGTTTGCCACTGTCAACTATAGATCCATTGATATGTTTAAGAAGACCAGAGAAAAATCTTGCATTATTCAACATAGTAATATAAATGTAGATTTAATGTCTGACTCATTAGAAACTGGTTTAGGATTTTAGTAAAAGAATAAAATAATATCATTGTCCTCTCCCTTGTGATTTATTTACTGCWCATGGAACAGGTGCTCAGAGAAGTACTTCAGGGAGAGTTTACCTTGTTAAAAGAGATCAACAACTGTCCTATTTTACCTGTGTGAGATAGTGTACAACCAAAATACGAAATTTCAACACTACGTAGAGCAACTCTATGTAATTTCACAATCAGCATAAAGTGCCTTGAGTTATGTCAACACAAATGTAGCGCTGCTGATGCCACAATGAAATTTGGGAAAGGGCAGGTCATGAAAGGAATGTTTCAAAATTTTAGCTTGCTGCCATGTGCTTTGCTCCAACACAACAAAAGTACACCTAGGAGTCAACCCAAAGCTACTCCATGGGACTCCAGAGTGAGGAGAAGGAAGTGTGCCCCTGGCAATGCCACCAGGGTCAGCAAGAACTAGTCTCCCCAAGGTCCATCCCCTCTTACAGAGCAGGAATAGCTGAGCTCTCTATGCTGTTGCATGATGCTTGCCACTACTCTTTAAAAAACTCAGCCCCAAAAGTTGTGAGAGGAGGAACAGGCAGGACTAGGACCCCTCCTGTGCCAACTCTCTCCCTTCAGGCTAGCTGACCCCCATCCACTTTGCTCCCAGATGTCTGCAGCCTGTGTTTCTAGCTCACAAATGGGAAAAAATTACCTTTTCTAAGAGAAAATCACTTCAAAYATGGAAACTGTGGGAAGAGGACCAGAATAAATGGCATGGTGGAGTCTCTGACCAAARTAGGCTAAATTACACCTATAAGGTGAGCAAAAGTTGAGGAAAAAAGAACACATGGATGGCCTATAATGAATTTTTCATCTAGAAGATAATAGTAATTTTTTTTGCCATTTTCACTTATTGCTGATAAGATCTGTTTCTCTGCAATGCCTTTACATTTACAAATTTGCACAGATGTTTAGTGCAGTGCTCTTTAACAGCACAGTGCTACCCAGTTCACCAGAAATACATGCAGGGAGGATTTGGTAGAAYTAACTTGATTTTTTTTCACTGGAATTGATCAACAGGGCTGGAAAATTTGTAGGAATTGCAACTGTCCACACTGCAAAGATCTCTTATCATGTAAAATTGGAGTGTGCAGCTAGTGGATCATGAAAATCAAATTTATTTTTGCATTCATTTTCTGATTGTACAACCTATTCATATAAACATTGCAGGAACWTTTTTTTAATATGAACCACCTCTCTCCCGTTCCCCCAGATTGGCAAGGATGATATATGTCTTCCAAGTAGAAAAGCAGATTTAAAGTAGCCAAGAAGAAAGTGAGTAGCTGAAGAGGCCACTTTCAGACTGRGAGTTGCTAAAGCATGCAGCAAGGCAGATCTGTAGATCACTGGCTTACAAAGCCATGGAGCACTTCATAGTAAGCGGGTGTGAAAGAGATGATGTTTGCAGTGCTGCAGATCCCTAATCCATTGAACAAGAAAATAATAGTAAAATCAGTTTCCTGGATGTGATGAGTCTGCAGGGATATATACACATGTGCAAGAAACACCCTTCTTTTACTGGAATCAGAGAAGAGGAATTCTGAAAGTCTCCTCTTTTTGTGAGTTGTAGTCACAGTCTGGAAGAAACTGAGAATGACTGCATTAGAGAGCCTGTCTCTGGCACTCATCAATCTGCCATCTTTTGTGACTGGTAAAAGGGCTGATAACCCATTTATAGTGCCCATAGATCACTGACAGTAGTCCAGCAGGCTGACTGATCAGCCAGGCCTCTGAATAATATTCAGAACAAGACAAAATAATTAGCTCTGGCTGTAGATTTCTAACACACATCTAACTAAAGCATATCCTTCTTTAAAAAATGTCAGTGTTGTAAAAGTGCTGCTTGACAGGTCTCCCTTGGTCTTTGTATGTCTGACAGCCCTGGTATGGCCAGCTACTCTGCAATCATTCCCATTTACTAGCTGGAGGCTGACAAGTCCATTGAATTCCACTCAGCAATACAGCATGCCTTCTGCTTCTGGGATTACTCACTTGCTTTGTTTTTGAGCAATTCTTAAGTGCTTTGCTGGAGCAAACCAAGCCACTCAGCACCACCTAAGGCCTGGCATTGCAAACCTGGATTCTGCAGTTGTACGTGCAATACCTGACACAGAGCTGTATTTAGGATAAGAAAAGGTGATGGGTATTCATAGATGAGTAGGTAAATGACAGAAAATTTTATGTAAGTAGGTCAGAAGTAGAGTTACACTGGTGTAATCTTTAAAGATAATAAAGAAAACATTCAAACCATATGTTTTAAGAGATCTTACTCAACACAGAATTAACAAAAGGGAAATATTCCTTGTTTAAAAAGGGACAGGACATGCTGGAACAGCSTAACACACTGAGATGACAAATTTAGGTTAAACATCCGAACTTAACTATAAAATCTCTTGGGCGGAATTTCAGGCTCTGAAAAGAGACAGATGAAACCACAAGATCTGCAGCTATGCAAGAACCAGTGACATACCAGGGGACACGAACCAGAGCATGGTCCCACAAATGTAAGCGACCCTTTGTCTGGATCACCCAGGTTGATGCTGTACTTTTCTCTCCCCATTGACAGACCAAGCTTCCTCTCTAAAAGGGGGTGGGAATTTTGCCATTGACTTCCAAATGAACAGCAGCCCTTTGATTAGGCTGTGTATAACTTCAATTAAAAAGTCTATGAATCACATCATTCTGCCCTTGGCAGCTGAGAGATGAAGACAGCGGGATAGGAAAAGAGCAGCTCAAGCAAATGGAAATAATTTGTCTTTTAATTTTCTTTCTAAAGGAAGATACTCAGCATAACTTGTTCCATTTTTTCTCCATTTCTGTTATGAACAACTGTCTGGTGTGATTAAAGTGAATTGCTAGCATCTTATTTACTTTTAACTATCAACAGGTTTGATCCTGTGAGATTTATTTACCACGGATAAAACTCATTCCCACAGAGAAAACATTTGCTTGTTCAGGGGTCATTTGAGTCCTCATTTAGCTTGATTTTGATGGTTAATCTGGGCTTTGACTAATGGCACACCCTTGTGAATAGGGCACAGGAGACCTCTCAGAAGTACTCCTGTGAGCTCTAGTGATGCCAGTGGAGCTGACTGACTGTTCCTGTTGGAAGCAGACCTTTCACTGCCTCTGTGCTGTGACACCCAACTGGTTTGAAACWCATCCTTGTACACATGTGCCTGCACGAGACACTGTGTGGGTTGTGGCATATTACCAAAAAAAAAAAGACAAAATCAAAAACCAAACATCCCAAGAACACAACTGCAGTTACACAGGTGACCATTGTACACAGTATTTTCTGAAAGAACGTAGGAAGGACACAGAATAGTGCCACTGAATAACAACTGATGTTCAGATGGCTTTGGGTCAGCTCCAAGCTTCCTAAATGCCCAAGTACTAGTCATTAGGGAGGTGCCAATACAGGTCAGTAGACATGACCCTGCTGATTCCATTAACATTACATTAAAAATTGAAAAAAGAAAAAAAAGCCACAAAAAACGAACACCAAATGCAGAGACAGAAAGCTACAGGAAAAGTATAATGATGGTGCATAATGGAGAGGCATTCCTGTGGGTTCAGAGATGCTGCTCCATAAGCCAAGCYACCCTGCATCCCCACCAGATCTGCCCCCTCACCTCCACCACGCTAAGCGGTGCCATCCCAGGCCAGCCCTGGCACTGATGTCTCAGGTGCTCCAGTCACTTGTGTGCTTGACTCACACTGATTTCAGTCAGATCCAGGTACATAAAGAAGAAGCATTTTAAAGGACCTGGGTCTCAATTCTCTCTGTGCAAAACAGACATTTCCCTTTTTCCGTGCTCCATAGAGTCTGCTTTGATCTGCAAGGCCTTTAGAGTACTTCCTTTGGGCATGTGCAATATTCAGCCCAGCAAGGCTGCAGCACCAGCAAAGGCTTCAAAACATGAAGCAAGCATATGATTAGTCAAAACAGAATATACATTCTAATTGTGATTCAGTATTGACCTTAAAATAGAACTTCCCTGAGATTTCAGAAGCAGCAGCTTGCTAGCTTCAGATCAGAGCCCCAAATGACTCCAAACATAGCTAGGGTCATTGCCAATAGGGCTGACTCAAAAGTACTGCAAAGATCTTTTTGAAAGTGTTTTCCTAGAGATAATATTACTCTCTGCCTCTTTCTCCAGTAGCGTCCATACCCCCAGCACCTGTCCTTACCCAGTAAATTAATAGAGGTAAAAAGATAACAACTTCTTTCTCATGAAAACAAAAGCATCAGAGCTGCAGTAAGTCTTAACCAGACTGAAACATGCTGATACAAAGCTGAACCAATTCAATGTGAGATAAAACACTGAGTGCAGCAATAAGCAACAACCTATTTTGGAGAGAAATATTTATTGCTTTTTCTTTTCTTTTATGAAGGCATCGATTCATGAAGGGAAGCCTAAGAATCTTCCACTGCATAAATCCCTTTATCCACATGGTCTTCTTAATTTTTGTGCCATGTAACCCTGGTAGKCTTCCTATTTAATACCCATAATCACATTCTCTTTGCATAACACTTATAATCCTTTGATACTGCACAGAGCAGAATTTAGAAGCTTTGCAAGCCAAGACATTTTAAATTATTTATACAGTGAAGTGGAATTTCTTCTGCCCACCTGCAAAAGCTGAAGAATTTCTGTGATTAAAGTTCATTTTTAAAGTTCCATCCATTTACAAAAAATAAGCATATTAAAATGATCCATATRTATAGGTTTGCTACTCAGATCTTCAGTGGGTCTTACAGTGTGCCACTTGGAAGAACAAATTTAATTTCATTTGAAACAGTCTGCTTGCTCCATGCATTTGTTTTAGCTGTAAATTGTTTTGTTACACTATAAACAAACAGAATATAGGGAAGGGAAATATCATACATGAACAATTTCTCCTTTAATAATATCTCTACATGCACTTATTTTTATTGTAGAATTAAGAAATAATCTGTTCATTTTCATTAGCAATGTCACACTCCCAACAGCTATTAAAATTGCTTCTTGAGGATRAAATTTGAGCAATCAAATGCCAAAAAACCAAAAAATAAATGAGAGAGAAACCCATCTCATACAAAACCATTTTGATAATTTACTCAGTCTAGACATGGARAAACAAGAGAGTGGCAAACATTTTCATATCCCATTGTCTAGTCCCTGAACCATGCTGTCCCTTGTTAACTGAAAAGAACATCATATTAATCAAAAGAATACCCATCATAGAATATTCCATTTAGAACAAAAGGAGAAATTATTATCAATGTTATAAAATTGCAGATGGTAATTCAAATGTCTACAAGGATTGCAGGCAAAGAAGCAATGCTTCAAATTCTAAATTAAACAAATAAAAAGCCTTATGGAAAATTAAAAGAAGCACCCCAACATTTAAAATAAAATGTGTGGATTAGGATGTTGAAAAAACTAGCAAGAGCAGCAACTGTGGAATAAAAATTATTGCAGGGTATATAAACACTAGTTRGAGGAATAGCATGGCCTTCTTCCATCTTGGAAGGCTGTTATGTTACTAAAAGGCAGCAGTAAAAGATCAGAGCATTGTTAATCAGCATGAAAGGAGAAGATCAGCCAAGAACAGCAAAAAATAAATATATTTTTAATGGCTATTAAAAAGCCCAGGTCTTCTGGCCAAGCAGGGAGTCTGAGATGTCTGGTTACCTCACTCTAGCAGGAGACACGGCAATTGAATTTACCCTTTGGTGTTTACACAGAGGAGGCCAGCTTCAGCAGCACCTGAGCTCCTTAGAAACAGACAGCACTGGGGACAGCTGCTCTGGCTGCCCTCTTGGTGTTGGCTTGGTTAGACAACATCTTCATCTGTCTGTGCAGAGCAGCTGAATAACCCTGAGATTCTGTGRCACTGAACCATCATTCACAACAATAGCTTAAGTCCACAAAGCCTGAATTCCACCTACATTTAATATAGTAGGTTACATTTCTTACAACGTATAGAATTTCCTACAAAATTCCTGTGCAGTTAATACCAAGCCTCCATGTTTCCAGATGGAGCTGGGCCCTTTGAGGCACTTAAACAATAGAAAACACTGGAAATTTTAACTGCTGGGAAGACTTTCAGTAGAGTTCAGTGAATGAGGAATATGAAAAGCAACACATCAGGGTTTCAGTGACTGTAAGTCTCACAGATCAATTATGTACCCACTAGAGGAGCAGGACATGGGGTCRCTGTGTTAAATAAAATATTGTCTAAATCCTACCCTCCTGGAGGAGGATCTCACTGCTGGAGCTTTGATATCCCCTGCGGTCATTCAGGAGCTTCCAGACACCTCTGCCACAAAGCTTCAGGCTAGACTTATACCCAAACACCATCTTGCTAAGCATTTTTGGCAGTGCAGCATACAAATGAGATCAGACTGCTAACTCAAACATATTGAGTGTTGCTCAATTTCTGAAGAGAATTGTTCTGCACAAGTCAACTTTTCCTCACTCACTTTCTAATGCAGAAGTGGATCCATCTGTCACAGCAGTTTCTGGAGTGGAACAAAGCTAAAAGGCTTATTTCACAGGAGTGCTCAGTAAAAGAAATGAAGTGCCTTGCACCACAGACCAGCTCCTGCTGCATTGCTGTACGTGTGACACCGTGACCGAGGCCAGAGCTGATGACACCCTTCTCTAGGGAAAGCAAAGACTGAAAAATTCAAGGTTCTAAAACATGATACTTCTTGTGAATCATATGCCAAAAATTGCCTCACCCAAGGGTCATTTAATATGCAATTTCAAAGCAGAGGCATTTTTCTAATGCTATTTACAGATCTCTAAAATTGTAAATTAAATTCCTTTTGTTGCTGAGACTTTCTTTTCCCCTGCTGAAACATAATACTGATACAAGTCTGGGTGATATTTTAGGATGTCTCTAATATTTTTATTTTTATCTTTTACTGCTTGTTAAAGTTTCTCTGGTTCCCATTTAAACATCTGTGGAAAATACAAGTGGATTTACATTTCAATAAGAAGTTTTCGTWGGTTATTTTTTCTCCTGTATGAAATCTCTCCTCTTATTTTCATGATTTCATGGGAGGAAATCCAGTCTTCTTCTGCTGCACCCTAACTTTTTTTTTTGGTTCTTTCTGAAACCTTTGAGCTAATTCCTTAACTGATTGGAAGAAAGGAAGGATTCTTTTACTCACCTTATGCTTTGGCCATTCATTTTTAGTAGAATCTTACAATTATATAGACTATATTCACAAGTAATATATTATGATTTTTTTTTGTGCAGGTTGCAATAACTGAGACTGCTTTGGATTTTTAAAACTCCATTTGTAGTTGAAACATTAAATTCAGAGGTAGTAACTGCATTGATCCATGTGAAATGCAGCAGAGTCCAACTAAAGGCAGTTCAAGAAAGCAGCATTTAAGATGCATGGCACATTTCAGCTGGGGTTCAGGGTCTGGATCTGAAACTGAACCAAAGCCAAGAATAATGCTCCATTTATTTCCATGACTTTATTTCTCATTTAGATTAAAAAGGAAAAGAAAGAAAGCACAAAATTGCTTTAAATCTCACAGACCCAAATGTAGTCAGATCTGTAGAGTATAGTCTCACAGGTTCAGGTTCAGGAAACAGAGCTTTAGGTTTCCAATAGCTGGGGTTTACATTTGATGGTGCACTTAAGGTGGTCTAATCTAGCACTTTACTGTATTATTTTATCTTAATTTTTACTAAAAATTTAGATTGAGAGTCAAATATTCTCACCCAAATCAAGCAGCATGGCCTCACAATTCTAAAATCAGGATAAGTATTTTCAGGAGCAAGATATTTTGGGAATTTCTACAAATCAGATGCCGTGTAGGCTACAAGGACATACTACTCATAATACTGCTTTAATTCATAACACCAGCAACAGGCTACTCTTTGATAGTTATCATTTCAGTTCTATTTTGGTTAATTCTCAAATCTAGGCCTTTTCAAAGCTACAAAATTCATAGCATGAGATCAGAAATCTTTTGGAAGCAGAATTCACCACCAGCTTCCTAGAACTTCGTGAAGTATGATCACATCCAGAATAGTGAAAAAACAAGTTAGAAGTGCTTCAGCATCATACAGCTTTAGCGGCTTCAGTTGTGGAAATAACCTGCACTGGAGCACAGACAAGTCAGTTGTGCCAGGCTGGTTTGCCTGCTGTGGTCTGTGTCACCTCAATCCAGTGCTTGACAAAAGCAAGTATCTTATGTGTATTGTAAAACATGACTTATTGCAAGATCTTATCASTAATCTGTCTGCTTGGGCTCCTGTYATGCCTCCTCTGCAGGACAAAGGCATGATTTCCACATTCCCTTGGAACTCTGAAAAGCATCTGTAGGACAAAACCTATTTGAAAAGGGAGAAATTTGTGCATCTTGACAATATGAGGCTGTAAAAAGAAATTGCCTAAGGGAGGTGGTGAGAGAAAATAGATCTTGTGCTTATTATTTTCTCTTTTTTTTTTCCTTCAAAGGACTAAATGCACACAGACAAGTACACAAAACCAGACTAATCCTGGCAGACTCCAGAAGATAACAAACTTCTGGGGAATCCTATTTGAGATAGGAATATGTGGAGAGCTCCCATGTGCTTTTTAATGACAGCACATTTCTTCTTCCTCAGGTTTCTTTACTTACTTTAAGAGACAAGACTTCAAGAATTTTCACTTCATGAACGATGTAGAAAAAAATTCGAAATGTGGTCAATCTGCTGGGAAAATAAACCTTTACCTTCTTGCTGTTTTGCTGCTTAAAAGACTTTCACCTAATTTATTCCGATTGCTTGACTCTTATAAATTATGGACCAGATCTACAGCATCTAATAAATTAGTGCAGCACTGCTAACCAAGGCAACTTCATTTGTAGGAGCCTAGATCTGAATGCTCTGTTGCCTTTGGGTATGTCTTCTGCAGTAAGCAATTTCCTCAAGCTGTTTGAATTACTTTAGAGTGTCAAGATATTTTGCACTCTATTAATGAGATTAGCTTTATTACGTTTATCTAAAGTTTCAACAGATGATGTAATTTTAAATTATTAAAGCAATAAAATTAAAGAGGGGTTTTTTTCATTAAAAAAACAGGGAAATAAAAAGCCAACCAAGTCCTAACAAGTTTGCCAGCATTGTAAACTGAAAAAGAAGCAGTCAGAACTGCCAAAATATTCAACATGGATAAGGCAGGTTACGACTGGGAAATATGGAAAATTATTCATCCAACTGCATAATGACTTAATAAAAATACATACTTTACACACTGCAGGCTACTATGTCACCATTTATACTTGTAAAAACAATCTCCTTTTATCTCTCCAGGCTGTGGAACATCTGGTAAGCAGCTTCCCTTCTGCATTCTTTGTTGCCCACTAAAACTTTAGGGTTTGAGGAAAACCCATTACCCAACTTGCCCCTAAAAAGTAAATATTTTAAGAGATCCACCAAAATGTCTGAGGATAATTCACTTATTTATGGACATGCTATTAACTTTATAGTTCAAGACAGTTCTGCCTCAAAGGTTCTGCTTCTGATGGTGGGAAACCTGTTTTTCATGGCAGATGAATAGGAGGGAGGATAGCCCTTCTTAGAAGGAAAGCTTTTAACAACTTTAGAGAACTGAGCTGTGCAGTGCAACTCAATCAAATGTAGTAAGCAGAGCTGAAGACTGGGCTTCTTCAAAATATWTCACCATGACTGTCTTTGGAGGGCAATTTTCTCACAAGCATTTTCTTTCTAACTTTTTTTTTTTAACATCTCTCATTAAAAATATCAACGCCCAAAACTTTTTCTCTCTGACCTGCCACATCAGTGTCCTTCAGGACAGTCATGGTCTTCCTCATCGTCCTCATCTTGTGATGCTTCCTTCAGTTTCTCCCTGTTCATACCTGTGAGCGACAGAAGGAAAGCTATGGGACAGCCATGGAGCTGAGCTGGCAGGTCAGATCCAGAGGGTCTCCTTTGGAACTTTGCCTGATCTTGTTTAAAAGTGGAGGACATGGGAGTGGAAAAATAATATGCTGTAAAACAAACCTACAGATTTAGTGCAGCGACAAATCTCCCAGTATTTTTACATTCCCTTTGCCCCAGAGAAGCAAGTTTTGACACAACAATACTTTTACATGTTTCAACACTTGCCCAACTTATTCCCCACACAGAAAGGGTAACTGGGTGCCATGAGATGGCAGGAGGCCGAAACACCTCTGGAGCACCTTTTTCTTCCAGGAATGCTTCTGAGTCTGTCACTGGAGCTCAGTTCTCACCAGGCTCAGCAGGATCTCAGCCCAGGGACCTTCTGGGGGCTTAAGCAGGAAAACATTCACACCTGTCTCTGCCCAGCACTTCCAGAGGATCCATGCCAAGGCCATATGAGGGATCTCATTGGCTTTGAGCTCTTTTCCCTCCATAGCCTTCTAGGTCTGGCTCTGGCTCCATCCCAGAGTAACTGTCCAGTGGCAGCCTGATGAAAAGCTGGACAGGGACAATTGCTCTAACAGGAAAATATCTGAGTTGCAAACAGTCTGGGCAGGATAGGTCAAGTAATGGCATGGTCCTAAGGATGAAAGGCATCGGASTTACATCATTTCTAGACATTGCAAAAAGACACTGGTGCTTGAATCTGAAAAGGTTTGCTTCGAATTAGCATTGAAAACATATGTACAGGTTCTCAGCTGAGCTCTTAAGGCTCCTACAATTTGTTATACTGGCACTTCCCGCCCCTGGCTTTGTTTAAAGCTACCCAGATGTGCAGTGTGGCAGAGCCTCAGACATAAGGCATGCACATTTACTGCTCTGCCCCAGCCCTGAACACTGTCCAACAGGTGGGACTGCTGAAGATCATATGTGCTGGTGGTACCACATGAAGACCAGGAGGGAGATGCTCTAGGTCAGCAGGAAAATACAAGTCAGGAGGAGGGAGTTTTACCTGTTTTAATACCTGGTGGGGTTCCCTGGAGGGAGCCCATGATGCCAAGGAGAAGATACAGCTGTCTGCCATGGCCTCCCTGCATATCCTTACTCCCATCTCAATTGCCATGGCTTTCCTGACTTTGAAGAGGAGAAAGGAAGAAGATCCCTCACTTGCTCTTATGAAACAAAACTCTCCCTCTCCCTCCTGCCCTGCACTTTGGATGAAAAGAAATGATGAACACACAACAACCCCTCCCCTGAGGCTCCCAGGCAGGGTAAGGAGGCACTGCTGGCACAGGTTTTCCTTGTTTAACTTACAGGATTGCATTTATGTCTTTAGCTTTTAGTCTGTTTCTTTTTAAGAGAATATACTGGATAAAAGTAATTCCTTAGGGCAAAAAAAAAGACATTTGGCTTTGAGTCTCATTCAACTTATTAGTCCAGGCTGCTTGTGGTACAATTGTAATTGTGCCAGCTATCTAGTTAAATGTCCAGCTTGCTCTGGTTCTGTGGGTATTTCTCCTCAGAGTAGCTTGTAGCTGTACAGAAAAGAGTATAAATCTTAGCACTTGGAAGAGACAAGAAAAACTATTACTGTTAAGTCCACAGGTTTCAGAATTTAAAGGGTAGGGTAGTTTTGATCTGCATGTGCTGCTCTTAAAATGTTCTGGCTTGTGATTATTACTTCTAAATTACCTACTGGAATGCAAACATGAAAAAAAAGGAAACATTCAGCAGAGAATGTCAGCAACAGCAAAATACTAACAGAGGACTAACAATTTACCTGTAAGAAATTTTCAGAAAATGGGTTCCAGCTGAATAAATAAAGTGAAGTATTTTTTGAAGTTTAACCTGCAACATTCTTATAAATCTAGGGAAAAAAAAAAAAAGATTCTTGGTCTGTTAGCACAGCTATTGGGAAAATGACAGGTCCTGGGCAGGGGAGCTGGGACAGTCTGCCTCCTTCAGGAGCCAGGCTGGAGCTCTTGGCAGTACATATATCCCTTCCTAGATCTCCAGAAGATTTCTTTGTGAACTCTAATGGTGATTTCCAGGCATGGCTTTATTTGTAGACTCCCTAAAATATTAGGCTGGAGAGGCAGAGTACATGGCACTGCCTTACATCCTATTGCCACTGGGCTTGTTTTCCTTACCTGCCATTGACTGGCCTTTTCAAGGCAGGCCACAGGCAGAAAAACCATTGCCCTTGGCCCCTTGTTTGTGGCAGCAAGAGAAGGCAGAGCCAGTGGCAAAGCAGAGAAAGCATACATCCATCACAAGCAAAACTCCAGGATGGGCAAAGTTTGAAAGAGAATCCTCCAAGAGCTTGCTTAGGACTGCCCTAGGAGCTGCAGTGGCTGCTTTTACACAAGGAGAGACTCTCTTAGGAAGGTCAACAGCATGGTAGAGTCTATCAGAAATGCCAGAGGAGTCTACACAGGCAGGCCAGTTTCCTCTGGCATAAGACTTGTATGAGATCAGACAGCCAAAAAAATTGTTCAATAATGAAAGCTGCTCTCTTATCATTACAGGGACATGGCCATTTCTGCTCTTCTTCAGCCTCTCCTGAAAGAGAAGAAATTTAATGATCTGCAAATATATAGAATATTAAAGTACCCAGAAAATACAAGTGAGAAAGGCTACATTTCTCTGGAATTCAATGAAGGTTAATTCACTGTTTTCAAACAAAGCAGTAACAGCCCTCTTCAAAGCAGAAGTATCTCATCAGTGCCCACAAGGACAGAGAGGGATTTGTGATTTCAGGACCAGACCCTTTGGGAATGAATAAAATAGAAGGTTGTGTTACTCTGATAACATTCTTCTGTATATTTCAGTCTCCATTATGCTCTGGACACAAAACATTTAATTTAATTAGGGATAGAACAAGAAGGTCACGTTATGGTTTTGGTTTTGAAGAACTACATTAGTCAGGTTGTGATTTGCACAACCCAAATAGGGGATGGTTTAAATCTAGGTTCCATTTTTAGCCAAACCACCCAAGTCCAGAGGGGATAGAAAGCCCAGATAAAAGGGTTTGAGTTTAGTCTCATGTCTATAATGGACAAACTAGAGTGGTTTAGGTTTAAATGCTGCAAAACCTCATCACTCAGGTTTTGGTTCTGCATAAACAAAAACAACTTGGGGTTGGTTTGGATGTCATTCCATTTTATCTGAATCACCAACACTGGGGGAGGGGATGGGGTTGGTTATGCCCCAACTCCAGCTTTAGCAGCAGCTTTAACAGCACTGGTGCAAATTTTCCTGTGACTTTTCAGGAGACAGAGGAAAACAGCCAAAAAAAAAGAAAAAAAACAACCAAACAAAAAACCACAGCAACAACAACAAAGATTATCAAATCAGTTTAGGACTCAGTTTTTTGAGATGCTAAGCAATTGTGCAAGTTGTCAGGCTAACACAGCTGCTGGCACCTTTAGAAAATCTTGACAGCACCGAGTGTTTTGTAGGGGTCTGAGCCAGCAGCACTTTACAAGTCAGGCTCTTGACTGGCAGAGCTGTCACCATGCTCCTGAAGTCTGAGAGCCAAGGATTTGCTCCACTGAGCCAGATTTCACTGCTGCAACCAATCATGTAGGCCCCATTCATAAAGCCAGTCAACTTGGATAGAAGTAATTAGAGCTATAAAATGCTAGAGATTTAGGAATTTAGAGGGCATTTGAAACTGAGATATCATATTCTTTGAGCTGAAATGTTAGCATTGTCCAGTACAGGAAATGTGTTGGGAATGATTAGAAAAAGAACATCTGATTTACAGTTATGAAACAATTCATTTAGACAATGCTATTCATAGAGTAATTCAGTAATTTTTATTATTCTTTCTTCTACTTCCTCTGGCTCTGTATTGATTTTTCTCAAATGCAAATTCATCTTTAATGCAAGTTGTGAACTTTTTCCTAATTAATCCTAGTTGTGTCCTCTAGAAATAATTTCCCTCCTTTTTGATTGTTCTATTTTCAGCAAATTAAAAAAGAATATATTTATATAAATGTATATTTATATGAATATATACATTGTCAATTTTATTAATAATCAGACGCAAGCAGTTAAATTTAGATGCTCCTTTTATTTGGGCCAGAAAAAATGCCAATACAAGCTTCATTGAAGATACTTCCTTTGCTTAAATCAATGTTGAATCAGTTCCACAATCAACAATTACATGTCAGTATAGTCCTATCAAGTAAATAAATAAGACTACATTAATGAAAGGCAAAACATTTGTCATCTTCTTCCTATCATCTGATCACTAGATCCCTCTTCTTATACTACTGCATCCAAACCCTTCTTTCACACTCAAGTCCCGCATATTAATTTCCCAAAAATGACTTCTCCAGAATATGGAGAAGAGAGACTGGATGATGATTACACAGGCTACCTGGTAAAGCTGGGGCAGCACACACATCTCCTCTCCAGTTTCCCAACCAATCTCCTCAGTATATCCATGTTTCCAAAATGCTCGAATCCGTAAAGACAAAGTGGATTGGAGGCACGTGTGCTCATTGTCACATGATTCATTCTTGGTCACAGTGACTGTATAATTCATTGATCAATCTTACTGTAGCTTGCCTTATCCATTTTCTGAATTCTTTCAGTGGCTCTTGTTTGTGCATTATTTTTCTCTTTCTTTTGACTTTTTTTTGCCTCATTTTTTCTACTTTCTCAACTCACTTCAGATACGCCCTTTTCCCTCCATCTCTTATCACAACTCCTCTATACCCCTTCTTTCTCCTTATATCCTTATATATATGTATGAGTGTGTATATATCCTTAATATCAAATGCTCATCTTAACCACTTCACATGGACCCCTGAACATTATATTTTTGCACTACAATGACAATAAATTGCTCTAAGGAATTGCATGTCCCCTCACACAGAAACCAAGAATTACATTGTAGCTCCTGTAAACTGCTTTCATCCCTACAACCCCAGAAATCTTTAATACCTATGAGAAGGAAAACTGTTCTTTGCAATTGTAATTCCTAAACCAGATCTGATGTTGACATATTCTGGCACAACTGTTTTACACAGCATGAATTAAAACTTGGATTTTTTCCAATTTCCTACCTTGACTTCTTGTATTCTACCAGTAGCACTCCAGAGTCAGTATTGAGTAGACTCAGAAAAAAAAACAAAAACAGAAACAAAAATGTGGATAAACAGAGAGACCTTCTTTTTGCAGACAGCAAAATTAGAAAAAAAAAAAAAAAGAAAAAAAAAGAAGCTTTGAGACAGAGTGTTCTTATTTTGGCAAATTTTGTCTAAAGGGGTCATGGGCATGGTTTTTTTCTGCCTTTCACAAAGGAAATGAAATGCAAACAAGTCTCTTTTATAACTCATTTGAGACTTTTTAAACATTGAGAACTCAAGACTTTCATTACTAACATTCCCATGGCAACTGTAACTTGTCCATACTGCACGTGTATATGGCACCATAAAAATGAACACTCCAGGCAGTAATAGAAAATTTCTGAACAATGCTTTTGTATCGTGTCAGTTATTGCAGAAATTAAGATGCTGATTCCATCATATATGTTATATCAAAACGTCAGCCAGAAGGCTAAAGCAATATTGGATAATTTTCTTAAGCACTAAGGCGCTCTCTTAACTTCCTGGGAGAAGTTTCCATAACTTTGGCACCATCCTTGAACATTCTCCACTTTCACCCACCTTTACACTGTCCTTGGCTCTGTCCACTACCATAAACCATGAGGTGAGAAAAAGCTCCAGGTTTGTTGCATGCACAGGATGCAAAAGGCTGGCAGCACATCTCCTGGGGTTCATCACTGACCCTGTTTCACAGGAACACGGGAACAGGCCATAATAGAGATGTCATTAATCACAATGGCAAACTCTTTGGTTCCACCTGCCAATTTGAGGTGTTAGATCCTTCTGCAATTTGAAATGCAAAGCTTCCCCCCAGTCCATGGGTCTCAAGGTTATGCTTGACCATCAGACAGGAAGTTTCATTCAATGCATCCACATTTAAAAAATACTAACAAACCTTCTGTGAGATGTACACTGTATTGTGAGCAAGTCACTGTGATACTGTCACCAAATGGAAAGATGAAAATATGGGAGACTCCTGCTCCAGCTGTGGTTTTGGCAGCTGTGGGACTGTCGCTGGCTTGAAGCACGGTACATGACTGGCACAAAGAGCTATTCAGAGGAACAAGGGAAAGGAAACACTGTATATTTCACATATGATTTGACCTTCCATAATCAAATTTGTTAATAATAACCAGTAAATAGCTGAACGGTAATGAAATGATACAGAACATATTCTGTGGAAATTTCTAGACAGCACCAAAACTCTCATGCTGAGTTCTGTAAAACACCACCCTTTTAAGGAGGAAAGAAGCCATGTGAAAAGCAGCCTTCCCATCCTCCCTTTGATCACATGCAGCAGATGGATTCAGTTATGGCAAAATCAATGGAATGAAGAAACGAATTAAAAGTAATCAGGTAGCTGAGCACTAATACATCCAAGCAGTAGAGTCAAGGCAGCAAAGGAGGACGTATTGCCAGTGACTGGGGGCTGAACAGAGACAGTGAGAAGGAGAAGAAGGAAAAGAATTTTGGGGAATGAAACAGCAAAGCAGAGCTAGAGGCAGACTCCCAGTCTTGGAGTTTCCCCGAGCAACTCTGTTTAAGGACACTACACAGGCAAAGTACACTCCTTGTACTGGGGAGCAAGCTCAGCTGGCCTTGGCCACAAAGGGTGGCTGGGGGGACTCCCCCAGCAAACTCTGCCTGGTGCTGGGCAGGCAGGAAACCTTGGGCCTGAAGGTACATCCACACACAGAGACCTAACAGACATGTAGAGGTAACTTTGAGCAGGGCAAGTCCACTGAAGCCAAATAAAGATTGTAAGCAGTGAAGATGAAAAAGATAAGTAATAGGCTAGTCTGATTGTTTAATCTGATGAAATAAATTAAAGCTCCGTGAACGGGTGCTTGGTGATTCTTGTATATGTATGTATATTTTATATATATATATATATATATGTGTGTCTGTGTCTGTGTCTGTGTCTGTGTCTGTGTCTGTGTATAGTACATCATAACCCACATGGTGAGGAAGGTAAGAAAAAATTATCACGATGCTTTCAACTGGCCTTGCACTTCATGAATCTCTGAATATGTGAATTTATATTTGAAAGCACAGCCCTCTCATGCCCAACAAGATACGCTGTGGCTTCAGTAGGAGCCACACAAGGAAAGTCACAACCAGCCAAGCAGTGGAGCTATTGCAGTCACTTTTTTATGCCACCATCGAAGAAAAATCTGAAGCATTTCCCAGTATTTTTTCTGTATGTAAAAGATGTCTGCAAGATCCAGGTCTCAGCATGGGGATGAGTATCCAGGCCTGCCTGGGAAGGTTCTGTTCTGCAGCTGGACATTTTGCACTGCTTATCTCACTGCCACCACTGTGCAGTTTTGTCAGCACAGTGCTGCTTCCTGACTAGTGCACTCCATGACTCTCATCTGCTGTCCTTGCATCATGGAGAGGGACTTTGTTTATGCATACACATGCACGTGTGACACAGAGCTCCCTGGCACTCCCTATCTGCTTTGACCTTTTCCCTTTCTTGGCTTTGATCAGACTGCAAGATTTTTTGTTGAGGCCTTGCTATCTACCCAAAGTATTCAGGCAGAGTGATAAGGATAAAGCAGTCTCAATGCTTGCTGAACAAACAAACAAACAAGCAAGCAAGAAAACAAACCCAAACCATCTCTAAAATTTGAATTTTGCTGCCACATGATTCTATTTTGGCTTCTGTTTGCAACATTTAATGATAACCACACTGGTGGCTGAACTCAAAGAGCCTGGCTGCAAATCCAAACCCCTCTCTAACTTTGCTGTGTTCTTCCAGATAACCTCATAACCCCCTTTTCTCTCCTTCATATTTCCCCCCATAGATCACCACATTTGCATTTGTAATATTACAAATCATAAACACTGATTTTTTTTTTTTGTCTGGCTGCCATGGAAACACTGCAGCCWCTGCATCCTTGTGCACACTCATCTGCTGCCTTTCCAATCCACTCAGGTCACCTCTGGAGCTGCGTGCTGGCTGCCCCCCAGGCTGGCTGTGTCCTGTGGAGGGAAAGGGTGCCCTTAGCACGGCTGGAGGAGCCCACACGTGGGCAGGAACCCAGAGCTGCCCCACTTCCAGGAGGGGTTCTGCTCAGGGCTGGTGCCTGCTCAGCCATGGGATGCAAACCACAGYGAGTGAGGCTCCTTCATTCCAGCCCATGGGGACCCAGTTGTGTTTAAAGGGAGCCATGTAAATTCCAGAGCCCCATGGAGGGGCTGTGGCCCCAGCTGGGCTTATCTGGCATGTCAGGAGGAACATGGCTGCTCTTCACAAATGGTTCTCAGAATGACCCAAATACAAATGAGGGCTGCAGAAAAGCCTCTGTCCTCCTTCCCCCAGCACCCCTGTCCTACCAGAAAATGCTTTGGCAAGACAGAGGAAGCTTGTTGGTTTTGTTGGCTTGTATTTTTGTTGCATTTGAGAGACCTAGGCAGAAATTAGTTATGCTCATCACAGAAGGTAATGTGAAAATKAAAATGAAAATTCCTGCCTCATATATGCCTCTGTTATTTCTCTATGAGGAGCATAGGTTTTCTGTGTGCTGCCTTCCTTTGTGTTGCTGGGGTTTTTGCACAATAACATGCTCCAAACCTCTGACAGTTCACTWAAATACCAACAGCAAATTAGATCTACCCAGACATAACTATCTTTATGCTTTCAGATAAATTTGCAGTTAGAAACTGAATTTGAAGACATACAGTTATCTTTAGATTTTACATTACACCTCTGAAAAAGTAGTGATTGCCCAGTTTTCTACAAATTATCTTGAGTTTATTTCTGAAGCTATCATACAGTGAAAATGAAGAAAGAAGGAGAAAATGTGCAAGAAAAGATCTGCCTGACACTTCACTATATGCTGTGCAGCGGTCACTCCACCAGCTAGGAGGACTAGCTTTCAGTTAAGGACTCTGACCTATAAAGGGTTACATCACTGAGAGGGATATTTCCTCTGGGATAAAATCTTGGCAGAAGAGGTCTTACAGCTCACACTTAAAAACAATAGCTCTGAGAAGGGCAGGTACCAGAGGCTGTGGTCTTTTTAAATCTCTGTTATATCCTAACACTTGCACAAAGACTGTATCCTGAAAGGGGTGGATTTTCTGTCTTTCTAAGATCTGATTGATTTAGATTAGAATAGTTATTTGGTTTTCAAGAAAGAGTTATTGTTCCCATGTGCAGCAATTTTTATATGGCCAACAAAGCTGTGTGATGTTTCTAGCATATGGTGTGAGTGCCTTTAATGGTTGGACTTGGTGATCTTAAAGGCCCTTTCCAACCTAATGATTCTATGATTCTATGATTTACTTGACAGCTCACTTTATATTTAATCCAGAAGCTTGGGTTAGAAGTGGGAAAACACAAGCAGTGATTAGAAACTCTTCAGTTCTCACCTGGCTCTTCTCACTGACTCCCTGTGTGGCTTTGGATGCTGAGCTGGAGCAATTTTTTAAAACAGCCTCAGAGCAGGACTGCTGAGCTTCTGGCTAGTGTGAGACACTGAAGGCCTTCTCTTAAAATTGCTGTAAAAAGTAAAATTTTTTTTCTCCTGAAGTGCTCACCTAACAACTTAACTAAAAGTTACTGGCCCTAAATGTCCGTGTCAGCTTTCCCATTTCAGAATGCAGTATGCTAATATAAATCTGCTTCATCAACAAAGACTGAGAATCAACTCTGTAAAATCTAAACAAAGCTTTGATGTTCACTTTGAATCAGTTCATACTTAGTCTCTATTATTTCAATACAGAATTAAAGTCAGGTTGAATYAGGATGTACATGTGCTGTATAGACAGCACATAAGGAGGCTGTCCTTTGCTGGCAACCCAGAATGGTCTCTTTTTCAGCCCAGTTCTAATGGCATTTGATTGAAGTGTTTACTGCAAGTCCAACAAGTCCCAGCTGCAAGAATTCTTACTCAAATGCACAGGTTGGCTGTTGCCACTTGCGCCAAGCAGCCTTCATATGGGATTTGTGGACAGCTGGGAGCTCAATATCCAGTCAAACAAAGTGGCGAGGCAGTAGGAAATTGCTAAAATCTGTGATCTACTACCAAATCTTATAGAGCCAGCAGGGGTTTAATAACCTCTGATTGTATCTGCAAAAGAAAATTCTTCCAGCATAAGCTGTGTCTGAATAAAGCCACATTCTGGCGATTGTTTCGGATGACTTCACTCACACGAATCACAGGCACTCACTTATTTCAACCATTGTTGCTCTGTTGTGTCTGCATAAAATGGTGGAGTTATGAAAGGGCTCCACAGCTTCCTTACAGCAAAGTGAGAAGTGTCTAGAATGACAGCGATTCAGAAAACAAGGGTAATGAAAACAATCTGCAATTTTACAGGTGACCAACCACGTGGAAACATTCACTCCTCTCAGGTCTGCCAGGCACTCCCCAGAGACTTCTTCTCTTGGTTCTCCCCTGTCAGTGCTAAGATGAAGAATGTTTTGTTTTGTTTTGTTTTGTTTTGTTTTGTTTTGTTTTGTTTTGTTTTGTTTTGTTTCCAGCATTGTCATCCAAGCAGGCAGTGTAAGGAGAAGTTTCTGGGGCTGAGGTCTCCTTACAATCATTGTGCTGGGTTCTGCTCCTTGACAGGGATTATTGGTGGTCTGTGAAGAATGAAATTCATCCCCCCCCCCCCCATCTGCATCATCACACAAATTAGACACTCTCCATAAAGCAGATAATTTAAAAAATTAAAGCAGTAAACCTCTATATAAGGACAATCAATTATATAGCATAGCATAAGGGCCAATGCCCTTCATGACAAGCAGCTCCTTTATCAAGTATTGTCCTTTTACAAGCTGTCTACTCCTGTATTCCTAGAATTATTAGGATCTCCTTAACTCCAGGGTTAAGGAGACATGGGTGCTCCAAAAGCAATTGCCAGTTCCTGAGCACAGTTTTCAAAGTACCTTTGTTTCTAAGCCCTGGTGATTTTGAGTGGTGCTTAGAGACCGAGCACATGGTCAGGTCACTCGAACTTGTCCAGCCAGAGGTTGTGCATGAACTGAATGGCAGTAAGTGTCTGCGTGCACACAAGCACAATGCAATTTGACCTAATTTAAACCTCTTGTGCTATGAGGTAAATTCAGAGCTGCCACAGACTGAAAGCAGGCACACAGGGAGGAAAGGCAGCTTAGTGGGCACATGGTAACCTGCTGTGCTGCAGGGATTGTGGGGTTGATTGGGCTCAGAGGTTCCCAAATCTCTTTCCAAAGCTGAACATAAGCACACACAAATCTTACATCTATGTTGGCAGCCTAATCTCAGCTTTGTGAGTGCCACAATAACTTTGGAGGCACTTTTAGAGATGGCTGCTACCAATAATCACAATGCTTGGAGAAAAAGGAAAAAGAAGACATCAAAAATAAAAAGTAACTCTATTTCTCCTTCCCTCAACTGAAGGAACTGTGGAACCTTGCAACTTCCAGCTTCCCTCAAATAGTCACAGAGGAGGCAACTTGGTAGTGGAAAAACTGAATTACCATGTACTTAATTTTCAGAGAGGTTTCTAAGGAACTTATCATGTAATTTTCATAATAAAGTGTGTAATTATTCCTCTTTTTCATTGAATAGTAGCCTCAGGTCTATTGCTAAATCACATGCTACAATAAAGCTGTTGTTTTGTTTGAATTTAATTCATAGACTTAAGAAAAGGACACCCTGGCAGAGCTTGTTTGAAGTGGGAAACTGCTTACATCCCATGAAGCTCAAAGAAAATATATAATTTATTATACAGTCTTCTCAATGCCTTCATAAGCATTGTCCATGCTCTGGAAAATCATGTCAATAAATCAGCACTAACTGTTGTTTGAAGGTCAGGCTAAAGGTTCTGTTTTTCCTGTAGTTGGCTTCTGTAGGTGAAGAGATATTTGGCTTCATGACTAGACATTCTTGGAATTAATTTTCCACCAATTCTTACGCTACTGAATGTAAAGTATTTCTGCCTTTGAATCTGTCACATCATTCTGAGGAGCTAAATCTAATTGCCACCTCTTTGATATATTTCTTTTAGCATTTCTGTGGCTTTTTAATTCTTGTCTGTATTCTTTCCTTTCCTGCCTTAGGCACTTCTTTTTCCTTTTTTTTTTTTTTCTGGCTCCAAAGACCCTTCTGAATCTAAGTACCTGGTTAGGAGCCAAGCTAAAAGCAAAAATTGCAAGTGAAGCTTCACCACTGTGTGCTGACTTCCTTATTATTGTAGAAAAGGGTCTCACCTGTCCCACAGCACTGAGAGGGGAAGTGTGGGTGGCTGGGTGGAGATGTAGCCTCAGGAATTTGCTTCAGAGGTGTAACAGCTTAAGTGGAAAGAGGTGTGGTGGACAACTAGAGACAGACATGTATGGACAGGGGCTGATGAGCAGGATACACAGGAGAGAGCAACCATACAAAGCTGGCTGGCTGAGGGGTTCCAGGCTCTAGTTGTGGGCACTGCAAGTGCTGTGGGAAGGGCAAGAGGCCACAATGAGAGTCTAGCAGGCCAGGTGACCTGAAGTCTTAACACCTGAAAACAAGCTAAAGGTAATTACAAGGATGCAATTCTCCCATGATCTCATAGAAGGAGCTGCTGGAGGGAAATGCTGTGTGCAGGATGTTAGCCAGTTTTTCTCCCATCACGTGAGTTCACTCATCATACACCACTTGGCAGCAGTCCCAGGAGACTGGATGCACCAATGCCCATGGAGCCATGGCTTTGCAGCCCATTTCTTTGCTCCCTGTGATGTGCCAAGGTGTCACACTCCCAGCACAGTAGGAATGGCACCATCCCATCTGCTACAGCTACCAAGGCTCATCTAACCCACCACTCATGGTGTCCGTCCTGGACTCTGTGCTCTTCAACATATCCATCAAGGACTTGGATGCAGGACTGGAAGGGATACTAGGTAAGTTTGCCAACAATGCTAAATTAGAAGGAGCTGTTGAGTCCCTAGAAGGGAGAGAGGCCCTGCAGGGAGACAAAGTGAAGTTTAGCAATGACAAGTGCCAGATCCTGCACCTGGCATGGAGCAACCCTGAATGGACATACAGACTGGGGAATGACATGCTGGAGGGCAGCCCCACAGAAAGGGACCTCAGGGGTCCTGGTTAATGGAAACCTGATCATGAGTCARCAGTGCCCTGGCAGCCAGAAGGGCTAAAAGTAGCAGGGAATAAGGCACAGCATCACCAGCCAGGCAAGGGAGG
The DNA here is from genome assembly GCA_014549065.1 of Cardinalis cardinalis. Lineage (NCBI taxonomy): Eukaryota > Metazoa > Chordata > Aves > Passeriformes > Cardinalidae > Cardinalis > Cardinalis cardinalis. The sequence goes on along the minus strand of JACDOX010000037.1, from coordinate 4,011,445 downwards.
AGATGGTTCTGCACTGCTCTGCACTGGGGTGGCCTCACATTGAGTGCTGGGGGCAGTTTTGAGCACAATATGAAAAAGCAATTAAATTATTAGAGAGTGTCCAAAGGAGAGCAACAAAGATGAGGAAGGGCCTTGAAGGGAAGCCATATGGGGGGTGGCTGAGGTCACTTGGTCTTTTCAGCCTGGAGGAGACTGAGGGGAAACCTCATTCCAGTCTACAACTTCCTCTTGAGGGGAAGAGAAGGGGCAGACACTGATCTCTAATCTGTGCTGACCAGTGACAGGACCAAAGGGAATGGCCTGAAGTTGTGTCAGGGGAGATTTAGGTTGGATATTAGGAAAAGGTTCTTTATCCAGAGGATGTTTGGGCACTGGAACAGGCTCACCAGGGAAGTGGTCACAGCACCAAGCATGACAGAGCTCAAGGAGTGTTTGGACAATGCTCTCAGCCACATGGTGTGACTCTTGGGGATGGTGCTGTGCAGGGCCGGGAGCTGGACTTTGAGGATCCTTGTGGGACCCTTCCAACTCAGGATATTCTATGATTCCATGAAAATAACAAGGACCACACAGCAGACTGGGAGCAGACTACTTCAGAACAGAACTGAATTTTGGACAGGAGTGTTTGGATATGTTAGATGGAAAACAAAATCTGGGTTGAATCTTCTATGGAAAGAAATGAAATCTTTGTACAAAATAAAAAAACCTAAAATGAGAGAGGGAAAGAGGGAAAGGAAAGGAAAGGAAAGGAAAGGAANGAAAGGAAAGGAAAGGAAAGGAAAGGAAAGGAAAGGAAAGGAAAGGAAAGGAAAGGAAAGGAAAGGAAAGGAAAGGAAAGGAAAGGAAAGGAAAGATTGGATTTTGAGATGGCCATCTGTAAATCTCTCTCATATCCTACACTGCTACAATCAGATCCTATTTTAGATAATGCCTTCTTTCCTTGTGCTGCCTCTTCCCACAGGCAGCTCATGGCATCATGGTGGTGCCCTGGCCACATCTTCAAGGAGTGAGCTTGGCCTTTAACAGCAGCTGAGGTGAGGGGGTTGGAGGGAAGAACTGCATGAAAGATGTGAAGAAATTGTTCTGCTCTATTTGGATGGGAGAGCTTTGTACCCTACTGGGATCTAGAAAAACAAGTGGAAATTGTAGACATAAGTTTTGAATAAATACAATAAATAAAAAAAAAACCCTACCAGCTCTGCAGTTCTAAGAAGAAAATAATATTTGATTAAAAGACAAAACATGTATGGGGCAACTTTTTCATTTCCTGTTCATGATGAAGGTATTACTGACATTATTTAAGCTGTGTTGAAGACATATAACGAGAGTCTAAGCAGATATAAATGTTCTTTTGGAATGTTATTTATAGTTCCTTGGTACCCAATGCCAAACGTTAATAAGGTTTATGAGAATCCAGTGGAGACTGTAAATTGTTAGACTTCTAATTTAAATCATGTTGCTGACTCCATTTGTTTCCTACACATTGATCTGGCATTCAGATAAATCTGATAAAATTCTCCAAGTTGGAGAGAGATTTGTTTTCTGTCAGTGGGAATCTAACCATTAGAAAGACAAGTTGTGAGGTTATTGGGAACAAAGCCACAGGCAGTCATATAGCACACTTGAATGCTTCTTTATTATTTATTTAAATGTTACAGTATTTGATAAATTGCTTATGCAGCCATTTAACTGACTCTTCTGGAAAGTGTTTATTTGCAGTCACCTCAATGTCAGCACTGAAATGAGCTGGGACTGAAATTTCATTAAGGAAGTCATATTTCATTATTATGGCCCCAGCAATCATCACCCTGTGTACATTAAGTCCAAAACCTATAGAATGTTATAATAATAATAATAATAACAGCCATGGCAAAAAAATGGGCATGAGCAAAACAGGATATTCACAGGATATTCACTGTTAATGCACTGGCCATACCAGCAGTTTGGGCTCTTGTGGGACAAATAGCTCCAAGAGTTATGTGTGTCTTAAGCTTTGAATTTCCTTTGATTTGCCCATTTCAATTTGCAGCCTTAATTTCCTTTAGTGCAAAGAAAAGCTCAAGGTACCTGCTCTATGTCAAAATGAGCCCTGCTGCTGTAAAACCTGAAACAGGAGGACAAAAAAGGAGGGATAAGTTACAAGGATCCTCCCCAGGGCCTCTCCTCTGAACACTTCTCTCAGAACAGAAGACAGGGAACACAGGTTTCCCTCCTGTGAGGAGTGAGGTGACAGAAAGAGGTCAGTCCCCTSTCCCCTGGACAGCCACAGGGTGTTGAGCAGGGCCTGGTGCTCCCCTGCTGTTGAAATGCCCACAATCTTATTTCCATTTTTAGAGCAGCTAAATTCAGTCTTTTCTCTTACTCTTCTGTAGTGTGTGTCTACAAACCAGCCTGCCCCAGTTCAGCTAAATTGGATTAAACATTTCTTCTCCCAGACCACAAGACTATGTTGTAAGGACAAGATTCAGAGTGGATGAAGCCAACGTAGAGAGAAACAGATGGACAGAAAGGTAGGCAGATCTTTGCAGAGCAGATGAGAGTCTGTGGAGCAAAACTCAAAGCAGTGTAAGCCCCTGCATGGAGGGATGTTTTGCCCGGGTGTAGTCCTGCACCTGAATTCTTTTTCCTTTTACATACCCTGTCACCTAAGCAGTGTGGTGCACCCCGAAAGCTTACCCCAGTGCACCCACACACACTGACTTGGAAGCAAGCTGCAATATTTGCATCTGGCTGTGTTGTGAAGGTTCCTATGGTTTAGAAATCTTATTTTAGGAAATCAGTACTTGGAAATAAGAGCCTGCTAAGAACCAGGACATGGAACACTTTTGTGGCTCCTTGTGCCTTATAGAGATTAATGATACATGGGATTTTATTCCTCTCTTCTGTCAGTCATAAAAGCCCTCAAGGGATGTGGGCAGACCAGAATGAACAGAGCTCAGATACACTAAATAAAATTAATCATGGAAGGTAGAGTTATACTGGAGGTTTTGTTTGTGCCTTTAAATATACCAGGTTGAATCAAATGACAATCAGAATATCACAGGAAAATGGGATCAAAGGGGACTGTGAAGGACACACAGCTCTTACACAGATTATCCACACCTTGCCTCCCAACAGTATGATTCAAACTCTGCAAAAGTTGATGTGTGTCATAAGCTTCAGTGGTTTTAACTCAGCTCCTCAGTGTTTTACAATCCCTTTGGAGCAAGAGAAATTTCACTTGCCCTCTCCCATACACCAAATAAAGTTTCCAAAATGGCACCTCTGCTTTGCTGACTACACTCTTTTCTTTTTTAATTGTACATGTGAATCCCTGAGAAACCTCACTCCAAGTTCAGGATAAATTCACGTTTCCTCTGCTTGCCAGAAGAAAATGAAAAGTAAAGCCCCATCAATTTTATTGCTCATAATTGTGGATAAAATGCAATATATTTGGCTCATATAAATTTGCTAGCAAATTATATTCAATAAAACCCTGGTGAGCAATTTAAAAGCATAAATCCCCCCATGCTGAAAAAAAGCTCATAAATTATACAAGAAAAAGGAGTGATTTCATCAAAGAGCCAAGATCTGCCTATGGAATGTTTCAATAGTACTGGATTTATAGTTTTCTGGGAGACGATTTATGATCCCTAATTTTCTGCAATAAAAAGCTCAGTGGGGATTCTCTGAATGAAATATCTTTTAACAAAGAAATAAAATTTAAAAAAAAATCTGAGAGTGAATGCAGACAATGCCATTCTTGGAGATCTGCCCCTTTCGTGTTTCTGCTCCAAAATGAATCATGGAAGACCCCAACAAAGATTGCATGGTGAAAAGGGAAGGAAGACCATTAGACTTTAAAATAAATGCATTGCACAGCTGGAGAGGGCATTTTTTACTAATAAATTCATCCATGATGCTTCACAGCAATTGTCTTTAATTAAGAATAGAATGATCACACTGGGAAGGTTAAACATTTCCAAAATACACAGGGAGGATTGTGCTATGCAGATAACCTAGAGAGAGAGGCTGTGTGTGAATGGTGTGCACAGGTGTGACATGTGGTCACAGTGAGATGTACAGACACATCCACTGACTTCCCCTGGGTGTGGAACTGTGATTCACAGCCCTGGTCAAATTTAGTGGCAGTGGCTGGAGAGGTTACTGTTCCCACGAGCCATCAGTCACCAGACAGCAGGGACCAGGGATCAGGGTGCTGATCTGCTGCAGGTCACAGACCAGGGCACTAAGGTGAGATGAGAAGATTTAACTTCATGTGCCAGGGTCTTCATGTGAATTATGACAGCTCAAATGGCATATTAAAAAGAAAAAGAAAAAATCTTCAATCACCTTTTAAAAATTCTCACATAAATCACCAATGCTGTGACCAAGAATTCCTGCTTTGGGAATCTGCTACTGGGTGGTAAGAGAGAGAAGATAATGGGATGGATGGATGGATGGATGGATGGATGGATGGATGGATGGATGGATGGATGGATGGATGGATGGATGCCATACTAGACTATGGTTGTTTCTCAAGATGTTATTTTTCCCATTTTATCTATAAGAAGGTGAGGGACATAAAAATGTTAAGACCTGTATGAATGATCAGACAAGCAGACTGACAATACTGAAATCTGAGCACATTATCCTACGTGCCAGGGTGAGGTCTGTCTCCCTCTCCAGCATACATTATCCACACATGGACCATGCGTGTCTTACAAAGGGATTGGGATGGCCACCAGGATAAGTGGGAGCAGTGAAAGTACTTTCTGCTGAGTACCTACATCACTCAAAGTCTTTTGCTGTCCCAGAGTTCCAGATTTTCCGAAATAGAAGAAGGATGAAGGTGCTGTTCAAATAGATTTCCCATGTCTATCCTTTGGATTTTCCCTATTTATTTGCCCAGTGTGAGGGGTCCTATCTAGGAGCTCTAATCTTTCAACTTCCATGGCAAAAATACAGATATGGGCAGTTAGGGGCTGATTCAATGCTCACACAAATCTGTAAACAAAAGGACTGTTGCCTTTGATAAGTATTAGATTGAGCCCTTGCATAAACCCATGTAATACTAATGAAAAGAAAACCCTCAAAAACATTTTGTTTTGACAGCAAACAGTGGACAGAAAAGGCCAGAGGAGATATTTGAGTGATCAGTCTTTTTCTCATTGAGTTTTATTATTAAATAAAACAAAAAATGTTGAAAATAATCTTAGTTCAACTACCTCTTCCCTATATAGCCCAGCAGATTCAATTGACTGCAACAAGGAGGAAGAGTTTTCAATAAATTATTTTAAACTAGCATTGTAGATTTGGAGATCTACCAGCTAAGACTGCTGAGGCAGAACAGCTGACTGAAGAGAAGGAAGCGTGTCTTTGGACAAGTAATTTGTAAGTAATAAGCATGCAAGATTTGCTATCTATCATCTACCCTGCTCCAAAATTTTTTACAAGCACCGGGCATTTTGTCCATGTCTGTCTGGCAGGACTCAAGAGTTCCTCCTAGCTCCTCTGCCCAGGTATTCACGCCAGCTACATCCACTGCTGTTGAGAGCAGACCCAGCCACAGACYAGCTCCCTCCATCCATGTGGTGGCAGCCCTGACTTATGGCCCAGGAGGTGACTGCAAAGTGCCCTTGCTGCTCCCCTCATGGGAACAGTGGGTGCCTGGAGCCAGCTCACCCTGCACTCCCACAGCACCTGTGGCTGAAGCAGACCAGGAGAAGGTGTTCATCAACATCTCATTCAATGTTCCCTTAGGAAAAAATACAGGCTGCAGCTTGAGCATTCACTGCTCTTACAGAGCTGGGATTTTATTTGGTGGGGGTTTTTTTCCCCAGAAGATTTGGACTGTATTTCTAATTAATCAAGAATGCAGAATTAAACCTTTTTTTTTTTAAGGCAAAACTGTTCTGATTATCCACATATTTTCCAGTAAATACATCTATATTATTTTCATCCACTATTGATACCAGAATGTATACATATACCCATATATTAACATGTCTACTTGGCATCCCAGTGAGCCAAAAAATTAGCATTTTCTTATGCAGACAGTGGTATCTGGCTTCCCKACCAAATAGGAATAAAAATTTTTTGACACAAGCAGAAACATCCCTACGAAACAATTTCCGACAAAATTAAGGAATTCAAAACTAGAGGTTTGTGATCCATTCAGTCAGCTGTCTAAATTTTAGAGACAAATTTAATATTTTTACATGTCTTGGAGATAATTCTAGCATTTCAGTAAATGAGACATCACTGATACTACAGTGACCGAGTGTGTCCCCAGAAGTACATCAACCAGTTGCCCTGGGCAGGAGCTGCTTCTCCTTAGGAACTGATATTCCTGAACTGGCCTTTTAAACACACCTTCTGTGAATTTGTCCAAGACTTTGACACAACTTGGGAAAAAAAAGATACCAACGTCTCTATCTTGATCCATAGAATAGATCCAAAGCAACCCTCCAGACTTTTATTTGATCCCACATGGAAACTCAGGTCAATCAACACGGCAATTATTCGTGCCATTGTGCAGCCTTACTGCATCAGTACAGACTCTCAATGATCCATAAAAAATAAAACCAGGATTTTTGAACAATCCACCCATTATGAGTGCCTAAATAGCAGAGTTGGATCCCCAAAAGYGGTTACATTCAGAGAAATGAAGAAGCCCTGCATGACAGCTGTCCCTTTTCCTCATTTAGCACTATCGAACTGACCTACAAGACACCTTGCAGCCACTAACAAAAGAACCAGGAAAACAAGAAGCTGATTTTGCATATTGAAATGCATAAGAGGGCATCCAAAATGAGACAAAACAACTAAAAGACAACTGTCCAGCAGGCATAAATAAGCAATTTGAGTTGCAGGACATTCCACATATACAGACTGGAAACAGCCAGAGGTGTCCTGCCTGGACAGGGGTCCAGCTTGAACAAACAGCCTCACAGGCAGCATATGTAAAACACAGGGCAATATTTTTCATAGTGTGTCATAGTAAAGTGACAGTCATAAACATCTCAGAAACAAAGCTGGAAGGGATCTCAAGAAGCCATTTATTCCATGGGCCAGTATCAGGCAGGCTAAGCACAGCTGAGAGTATATGTTGAATTTGTTCTCAAAAATCTCTAATAAATGTCAAGCCACAGATATGTTAAGGGATAGTAAGGCAAGGAAATTAATTCAAAGCACACTACCAGCCTTCCAAATGACTGGGTTCTCCAAGCTCACCTATATATTATCTGCAAAGATGCTTTATTGAAGCTATAAACTTATTATCAAAGCTATATTTCTATTACCAGTTATAAATAGAAGTACTGGTTGTTAGGATCAGATGCCCAGTGCTAAGGCTGGTGCCTTTATTTTGTCCAGAATAGTCAGAAGAGGATAAGGAAGAAGTGGGAAGTGGCCCCTTTGAAAAAGAAATCCATTGCTATTGACACAAGAATAAGTATCTCAGTACATCAGTGATCTGGAAGCCGAATTCTGATGGAAGTGTATACACAAACTTCCCAAAATCCAGGCCATGGCACTGATTAGACACTAATCAGGAATTATGATCTTGACGTCAGCCTCAGCAAAGTCACATCATTCAGATTTAATGCAAAAGTTCTTTTTGTTTGTTATTGTTTCTTGTAGCCCAGGGCATAGAAGGCTCTTCCCAAATTTTGTGAAAGCATGATCCAAGACCCAAATGCAAGACAATGAGGATTCAGCAGCACCCAATCACTTAGGTTTAAGAGAGAAAAATTATTAAAAGGAAAGAGAGGGAAAGTTCAACAGTAAAAACAGGTGCTTGCCAAATAAGTGAGCCAGGGACCTCGGGCCTAACTTACTCCTTTCTCCACCTAATTTCAGGCATAGAAAGGCTAAAAATGGCTGGGAAAAAAAAACAGAGCAAGAGAGGACAGTGTGCTTTACTAAGGGTCAGTTCTAGGATACTCCTGGGAATTAATCAGTAGAACACAAGAGAAAAAATACTCGGAAGTAGTGCACTAACCTTCCTATGTGTTGGCTGAAGCAGTCAGATAGCCCACGGTGATTCTGGGCTACAGTGAGATAAATCAGTGCTGATGTTCATGCCAAACCACAGATACCACACTCAATTTGTTAGGGAATAACCCCAGCGAAATATTCACTCCTTCCATATCCTGTCAGTGAGCAATATGGAAAAATTTCCCTCTAATGGGTGAGTGCTGTGCCCTAAAACAAGCCTGGGAAACCATAGCTTGTACTTCGTGCATGAAAGTACTGGACAATTAGAAACTCAGCTGAACCATGCAGATTGTCTGCTGATGAGGGTCGATGCTTATTAAAAAAGTGTGGAGGAAATTATTCTTTGAAGTTTACAGCTGTTGCCATCTCAACCACAAGGCCAAGTTTACATCCATGACAGACAAAGAACACAGCAGAGAAACAAAGAAGTACAGCTTGATAATTGCATTATGATTTTACACCTTTCTGAGTGAGGTTTTTTTCCCTTCTATTTCAGTGGCTTTATTCACACAAGAACATTTTTTCTTTTTTGGTATCCTATGAAGATAAAGTCTCTTGTTCCGCAAGATGGGGTAGCTGGGACAGAAGGAATGTCTTTGGAGCAGTTCTTGTCCCCTCTGGGTCAGAGGCCAGGTTGTTTTCAGCCTGAGTGGAATTGTTATTCTTTCCATAATGCCTTCCTGTCTCCACATTCCCCATAAAACTACCTCCACAAAAAATGGACTGTCCTCCCAGAAGGGAACAGGGGTGGGACTCAACCAGAGATGAAGAGCACATTAGTCTCCGTGTGCATTTTCTTTTTTCAGTTACCTGCTAAGATCCAGCAAAGAGACTGGAGATGCGTTTTTCTCCTTACCTGGATAAAACGGTTACACTCCTTAGTCACTATAATGACACTCTGATATCATCTGTCTAATACAGTCCGTTGGATAAATGAAGACAACCTTCCACTACCTTTGTGCTATATCCTTGATTAAACTGAGCTGCTGCCTACTCATACTTGACCTTGGAGCTGGGTGATCTCTTCACTGTTGTTCCAAAACCAATGAAACAACATAAAATCAGCCATGACCAAACCTTAGCATTGCCACATGGCCTCAGTTCAAATCTTCATAATGAAACCTTTTAGGAGACATCCCTGAAGCTGTAGCTTGCTTAGTCTGACCAGAGGAGCACAGGTGTCAGGGCAGGTGTCACTCTAGGTTCATTGTGCTGCACCACAGGTTGATGTTCTGGGGTCATGTGTATATGTGATGGACAAGGAGCAGCCTGTTGCATATTTAGCTGGCTAGTGTATGGTGTGATAGACACAGAGAGATCCCATAATAATTTTAACAGTGTGCACTGGCCTAATAACTGTTTATTGCACAAATATTTGGGTTATGCTTAATAGCAGACTGTAAGGAAAACAATCAGAGAGGAAGAAAAATGGCTTGAACTCAGCCAGCCCTGCAGTTAACATAGGACAATGGGAAAGTCATGGGCTCCCAGGAGTCTGGTTCAGCTTCCTGCAGGGCCTACTGAACTGGTTGGGAAGGACAGAGCCAGAAGTCTGACAAGCGAGAAGCACAAATGAACTCTGGCTGCATCAGCAGGACTCTCTTTTCAGAGCCAAGGAGATCTTGGGGAGCTGTTCAGGGGCACCAGACCGAGACACAGGCACTCGCTGTAGTGTCTGCAGAAGCAGAGACCTGCCTCAGTTGCCAAAGGGGCAGAGCTGTGGATAATTTGGAGGATGGGGAAGAACTGCTCATTTTGTAAATGTTTTTTGGAAAAGGAAATAATACTATAGTTTTGAGAGAGTGGTTTTGACATTTTGTGGGCATGATTTGTCACACTATCCTTGAGGGAATGTCCACAGGCATCCAAACATGGCTTTTGGTGAAACCTTTCCTCCCTGTATTACTATCCCTCACAATTCAAAGAAAGTTGAGACCCAGACTCTTGAAATGTGCCCCAGCTGGCCAAGGTGAAGCCAAGATCCCGTTCCTAGCAACAAACCCTGCTGAAACTATGGATGTGAGCCCCACAGTTCAGACACTGGCAGTTGTCTCCACCCTATGTCTCATGCCAATGAGAGCATCAGACAGGGCCTGGTCTGAGCCAACCCGTCCTTTCCTCTTGTGGGCTTTGTGGCCCATCAGACACCAGAGGGGCAGAAGTGCTGCCAGTCCTGCTGTCTGAGGGCTTGAACAGACACCATGGGGCAAGCTCTTACCACCTGGAGAAAGCACTGCCTGTTGGTGCTGAAAATGGCACTCTGCCAGGGCCTAGTATCCTCTGCTCTACTGCAAATACATAAACTAGGCTTATTTAAGTCACCTAAATTGATACCTACCAGCATATTAGTGATTTTGCATTTCATTGCAATAGAGTATGTGCCAGGTCTGCTCAGCTCCTGTCTTCCAGTTCCAGAGCAGTAACAAGAAGTACTAATGCATGCCCTGCTCATGATCATGTGAGTCATGTCTGCACAGCATTGCCTCGTCCATGTTGCCTTTCAAGACCAGCAGTTCTTCTCTTCCAAAACCAAACTGCTAGTTTGGATGAAATTTCATCAAGGCTCCTGTGGGCATTATAGCTGTGCACCAGTAAGAAAGGACAGAGCCCTTGCTGGACAACAGCAAAGACTCACTGGCTTATGTATAAGAGGACAARTGACTGCTAGGTCATATTTAATTTCCCCTTACCACACAGACCATAATTCTGTTTAACCAGAAGAAAACATTGCACGATACGGAAAACAGGCAAACCACAAACTAAGTATACGCCACATGTTAAGTAAGCAGATGTCACAGGAAGGAAAATGCAATATAAAAGGTAGGTGCTGAAAACCTTCAACTGACATCTGCTCTTCTTTATTTCTGTCTAAAATTCTCCTTTAATACCTGATATCATGATCTCATTTTAATCCTTTCTGAGATAAAGTAGTGATAGCTTCTATCTGCAATTCTCTTAAAGACATTTTTGTCCTGTTCTGAAAAACAGGTCTCTTCTTGTTACAGTTGAATTAATCTTTGTCTGATAGATGATTTCTCACCAATCCACCAGCAAGACTGGTAACTTACTTTAGAGAATGTCATATATGATCATAAAATGACATTTAACTGAAGAAAGAATCAGGAGCATAAACAAAAAGTTTGCGAATCTTAGCCTGAGCAGCACCTTGTGTCTTAGCAGGGACCTAGTCTCAAAAAGCACTACTAACAAAGGAAGGAGTGGTCCACAAGAGCATCAATCTTCTTTGGTCCACAATCCCTCATAGAAACTACAGCTTGAAATCTCAGCTAGGAGCTACTACAGCTTGAAATCTCAGCTAGGAGCTGGATGTTGAGTACCTCATACTTTGGAAGCACAACTTGAGAAATATTACAGGGGTCCAATTTTAAGGAGTCCTCTCAAAAATCAGTCATTGTTTTGGATATCATAAGCTGTTCAGCACCACCAGTCAAATGCTAAGATCTTGGGTAGAAAGTACATATTGCCATAAGCAGCATGCATCTCTTCACAACAGGAACCCAGTCTGCTGTTTGCAATGCTTGGCATTCAAACCTCAAGTAAATACACCACATAATCTGCAGGATATGTCTCTGAGCATGCTTACATGGTAATAATGATGTTAAATAGAATGGCCATATGATTTATTATACCTTGTGAAATAAAGCAAAGCCAATCTCTTCCCACCACGGGAAGTACCAGCACAGTAGAAAATGGAAACAAGAAAAAATGAAATACCACCCAGGCCTGGTTTAAACATGCAAACTTTCTAATAAAATATCAGAACCAGATGCTGCTAAAGATGAGTGATAATTAAAGAAGATAAATTAAAGAAATGTTTTTCCAGGGAATGACTCTACTGCACACAAATTGTTTCAGCATGGGAAAAAAATATAATAAAATTACCGCTGCTGCCTGTTTTCAAAAGTTTCCATTAATAAGTCAAGGCAGGTTCCCTGCTAAATTCCCTTATATCCAGGCTCTCTCTTTGCCTCTGTTGGTTTAATCTCAGTGTGGTTTAGCAGAGCGAGCAGAGGACTGAGCGCCAGGAATTCGGTTCCAACACTGACTCACTGTGTGGGCTCCCTTATGTCATGCTCAGGGCAGGTCGGGCCTGGAAAGCACATCTCTAAAACTGGTCCTGAGGGGTCCAGAGCCTGACATCTCCCCGCTCTTGTGTCACATGTGCACAGTTCACCAAAGGTTTTCCCTTGACTGTCAGTCCAGCAAACTGATCTCAGGCTAAGCTGGTGTAATGTGATTTTTTTCAGTCTGGTGTCTCATCACAAGAAATAAGTGCATTGGGAGCCAAGTTACGCAGACACCTGTGCAAACTCACGGCAGGAAACATGGCTGGAGCGCTGCAGATGAAGGGCGGATTCAGCAGACCCACTAAGACCACCCCGGAGCTTTATGTGCCTGTGTATAAACTCATCTTAGTCCGGCTTGTTGTTAAGCTTCATCTTAGCTAAACACAAGATGGTGTTTAAGCCCCTCAAAGACCTTTAATTTCTTTAGATTTCTCACATGCAGAAAAGAGTCCATCTAATTGCCAAAGGCAACTTCGTAGCAACTAAAATAACGTCTGCACCGGGAGAGGAAAAGAATAAAATAAACCCATGTAGATACATGGCCTAGTTCCCTTTTAACCACATGTTCCCCAGGCTCATAACCTCTGCAAAAGCCTATGAGGAATAATGCGGTTTGCAGTGTGCCTGTAAGGCCAATAAATCCGGCGTGTTTCAGGGCTCAGACAGCGGATCGGGTTCCCGGCCCTGAGGAGCCGCCGGCGGCCCCGCTGAGGGCCCGGTGAGGCAGCGCGGCCGCGGGGCCGCATCGCCGCTGTCCCGGGCCAGTCGGGCCCGGAGGACGAGCACTGCCTTCTGGCGGCTCCATCCCCTCCCACAAAACCAGAGAAAGGCAGCCGAGTGCTCGTGTCGGGAGCGTCCTGGAGGACCCCGCGCCCGCAGCACGCTCGCCTGGGCAGCGAAGTCCAAATGGAAGGGATGGGCGCACAAGGAGTCAGGAACAGGGACAGGCCTGTCGAGCACGCAAGCTCTGAGCTATTTGCAGATGTTTCAGCTCAGTCTGGGAATTTACACTCGATCTGAGACTCTGTGCAAGTTAATCTGCGCACGGCCGGTCTGCCGGCCCCAGCCCAGCCACGCAGGTGGCGAGGCCAGCTGCCCTTCCCACCTTTCCCTCCCCAGCCTCCTCTCCTGGGAGCCATAAGGGGACAAGGTACGGATGGCAGAGCTAGGGCTAACTCCAACTCTCACAGGCTTGCTCTGCCAGCCACACTCAGAGACAGAAGTATTGTATTTGCAGAGAATGCCCCGACGAAGGAGGAATGGTGAGGAGGACTCCAACTTCTCAGAAGGCTAATTAATTACTTTATTATACTATATTATTCTATATTATATTACACTATATTACATTACATCTAAATCGAATCTGCCAAGCACTCAACTCTGCACACCGCTGCACAGAATCTTGTGACTGTCAGCCAACAGTCCCGACACACACACACACTTGGCCCTGATAGGCCAAGGAAACAAAACGCCGTGACTTTGGGCAAACAGTCTCCATATTGCATTCTACTTTGGTACAACTCAGGCACAGCAAATAAGATAAGAATTGTGTTTTCTTTTCTCTGAGGTTCAGAGAATGTGAAAACCAGAAATATTCTTGGGAAGAATTGTGCCTTGCTTTTCTCTGTGAAGAGAAATGTGGCGACACAGAAGAGCAGTGTTGACCACATTCTCATTTGATCCTTTAAAAAATGGATTTATTTAAGACCCTTTACTCCATGCAGACCACTGAACTTGAAATAATATTGGTTACACAGCTCATAGGGAAATTGGTGATTTCTCCTCAATCTCTGTTTGAGTCGTCATACAACCAGTGCTGCAGGGCATCTGTCCCCAAAACACACTTCTCACCTGCAGGACAGACAGATTTCCCCGGAGATATTGGATAAAAAATTCAGTGGAGAGATATCAGATAGAAAATTCAATGGAGAGAAGAGGAAACAGGAGGAGATGAGAGCAGATGAGAGGAGGAGAAGAAAAAAAG